>CAJFCP010000173.1:184336-210734 GCA_904066005.1 Synergus itoensis
CTTGTAATGCTTATTGAAAAGTCGAGAGAAAATCCTAAATTTTACTTCAGCCACTTATTTTTTTAATAGAATACTTTTTTTCGTATACGCAAATATTTACAGGTACATTTTTCGAGCGTCAAAAGTTTGAAAATTCACAACTCGGAAATTTTAAATATCATATCGAAATAAAAAAATACGTGTACAATATTTTCGACCAAAAAATACAAAAAAAAATATTTCGCGCGAAAAAAAATTTTGATTGTAAATTTTGTATGGAATGGTCCATATGCTTTTCATGAGGGAACGTCATTTTTGGAAGTGAACCGATTGTTTCATGCATACCTCCATAACAGCTAGAATTATATCTATTGAAATTTAACTAAACGACATAAAAAGCCATTTTAATTATTTGTATTTCTATCAGCTTTTTGCAAGCTTTATTATGTTCAAAATAATATGCATGGATATAATTCAGACTTGTAATTACAAATTGGATAATTTTAATATCCAAGTAGAATACATGATTTGATAAAATCAGAGTTGCGTGATTAATTATGAAATTTTGAATTATTACTGGAATTATCACTTTATTTTAATGTCGGGTATATTGATTGGGCAAAACGTCTGATTAATTATGTGAGAGTTAATTATCGACATTCCAAATCGAATCACAAAAAAGAACATTCGGTTTGTGAAAGGTCATTTTTGAAAATAAATTACCTGCTTCAAGGTGTATGTTGAATTCATCCCTATTGTAGCAATCTGCAACAAAGAATAAAATTATATTTTAATTAAGGAAGTTTAGATCCGTTTTCATTATTAATTGCTGTAAAAATTATAAAATAACATTTTAAGATTATATATTTGTAGGATTATGCATTTCTACTTTATGAAAATTTTATATTAAGAGAATACGTGAAAATGTCTGATAATCGGAATGTGGTGAGGCAAAATTTATTCCCATTTTAAATAAATTCAATCAGAGAAATAATTAAATTAACAAATTTATTTATTTTTCATTGATTGAAAACTTCATTAATTATTAGATAATTTTATAAAAGAAAATTTAATTACGAATTCAAATATAGGTAAAAATAAAAATATAGGATTTGTAGTAATTCTATTAGAGTTGATAAGAATCGAAAAATAGAATGAGAATATGAAATTGTGTAGTGCTAAATCAGGATATAAAAATAGGAAATAATTGTTGATAAATGAGGTCAGTCACATATTGAGAAGAAAAGGAAACAAGAGAAAGGCAAACATGTTGGAACGGAAACGAGTTTAAGCGGAAGTCATAAAATGAAAAATATGGGAGAGATATTAAAACGAAGAAATAGTAAACGAGGAATAATCAAAATCGAAGTGAACGTCAAGACCAAACGTTATTAGATAATAAAACATAAAAATGTGCCCTTTAAGTACACAAATTTTACATTTTAGTGATAGTTAAATTATTATGGTAAGTTAACTCTTTCTGGTAAAAGTACCCCAAATTTTGAATACTTTTCATACATTTTTGAAAATTTACGGAATTTTTTACACATAATTTACTGTAGTTTACGATAAGTTACCATAAAAATTACAAGTAAGGTAACAGAAAATATCCAAAGTTGTAAGAAATTTCTGGAAATATTTAAGTTGAACTTGTGAGGAGTGAGGGCAGACCAGCAGTCATATTCCGAGCCGTGATAATTTTCAAATCTGAACGGACCTCTCTTTTTAACACCTTAGGATAGAAAGAGAGGTCCGTTCGGATTTGAAAATTATCACGGCTCGGAATTCCACTGCTGACTCTTCAAGAGTCAGTCTCGGATCTACTAAATGTTGAAGAGAGGGGTGCGAAGAAGGAGTGTGTTATAGAGAGAATAAGTGCGTATTTGCGTGCGATCGGCGCGGGTATTGGCTCACTCTCAGTCTTTTTCTATCGTTCAGTCCGTGCGGAGCTCCCGTGTGTCCATTCTAGCCAAGTCGCTAAACAAAAACCGAAGCCATGTCAATACCACGTGTGACGCCATAACGCCGACCGGTTCCGCGTCGCCAACGAATTTTCCAGTCTTTTCTTGTGTCTCTCTGTGAATCGTTCTGAAGTGTAAACTCTTGTGTTTTCATAACAAATAAATTTGGATTTTTATGCCTAACGGCTTTTTCCCATTAATTGTGTCTTATTTGAAAATCATAAATACACGGGTAGATTCAGGGAGGTTTTCTCTTGAAGATTCCGTCTCGAATTGAAGTTTATTGCTAAAATCTAAAATACATAAAACTTAACTAAGTTGTCGAGCGACCTGCGACAAGACAATTATTCCAAATCAAAACATTTAGTTTTATTTTATACACATGTAAAATTGAAAGACGCTGTAGCCCGAATAGCCTGGAAAGTTGTGTTCAAGAGAGGTTCTCTAGGGGCGGTTGAAACTCGTAAAGAGGATCAGAGTGAAGGAGATCAAACTTCTTCGGTTCCCATCTGCTCTGTAGTTTAGCCTTGTTACGCGCATAACGTATTACGCATTACGTGGGGTGGTATCTAAAAGGTTTGCAAGCCTTGGACGGGTCACGAAACAGGTTAGCACACGGCTCACGTGTCGATGGATTTTGCATACATGTTGACCCGAGGCTACAGTTCAGAAGGTTGGTTTGTAGTTGCTCGTCGCGTCGTACGGTGAATGTGTAAGTGCGCGCGCACACCAACCATTGTCGCAGGTGTCGAAGTCTTTCACGTCCACCCGATGAATGACTTCCGAGCTGCCCCGGAACACCAACCACTGCCCTAATGGTCACGCCCCAATTCGTGAACCATTAATAATCTCCCGTACTTCCTAGCTGCCAAAAACTTTCGAGAAGCTGTAAACTATGTATATTAGAAGCCATTTCCAATCTTCAAACTTAATATAATAATTTAATAATTCGTGGTTGTCTCTGTTATTTGTAGATCTCTGCACCTCTCACTCCACTCTCTTTTCTAAGTCGCATTATTTTAAAAACATTTTTTATACACACCTTTTCTCAAATCCCTTTTCCAATCCTCTTGTTACAGTCCCATTATTTAAATGACTTATCTTGATTCCTTTTCAAAAACCCTTCTTCAACCTCCTTTTACCAAACGGCTTTCCTAAATCTCATTTTCCGAACCTTTTTGGAACTCCCATTCCAAACCCTTATCCAACCTCTTCCAAAGGTTTTGAAAACAGTAAGACGTTGAAAAAACGGTTTAGAAGAGGAAATTAATAAATGGGTTAGAAAAATTATTTCAGTTTGAAAAAAGTGGTCAGAAACAGGTTGTGAAAAAAGGTTGGAAAGCGATGGGAAAAACAGTTTGGAAAAAAAGATTCTAAAAAGGAATTAGAAAAATGACTTCGATTTGAAGTTGGGGAAAAAATGTTGGGGAGGCTTGCAAAAGTGTGTGAAAAGCGATTTAGAAAAAGGTTGGAAAAAATAGATTATTACTCTAATTTACTTCATTAACATCTTTTCTTGAGTGCAATCAAATATGTTAAATTCTCAAGTATGAAATTCGCTCTTTCGATCGGAAATTTGTGAATTGCACATCTCCGAAAATTGATTGGTTTGTTCGCACTTTATTTATGGCTCAAGATGGCCGTGCAAGCTTGTCAAAATTTATTCCCCTAGGTGCATCCTTATAATAGTCAATTGCACTACATTAGATTTCCCGTCAGGGATATATTTCACGCAGCATGTTGCAGCGAGGTCGTTTGACTGTGAGAAAGTATTACGCTTGGCTCTAAGGCTCACAAAGACCGGCGAGATAATATTTACTTGCTGGATGAACATTGATTCATGGCGCTGTACTTGCACGTTTGATTAAGGATGTTGGGCAAATATTTGTTTCGCCCTCTGGAAGCTTCGCGTTTCGTTCCTCTTCTTTCTAAATTATCTTAAAATGTGCGAGCAGAAAAGTCCTCGGACGATGTTTCTTCCTTGTGAATTAGCAGAGGCAGGAAAAGAAAGAAAAAATAATTGTCTAGGTATTAACACTATAGTCTAGGTCAACTTCCATAGGCTAAAATGGCAAAGTTTAAAACTAAGGCGCGGAGCTCCAAGAGGCAGTGAGGGGTATAAAAATAGTTCACCGCCCGACATAGATGGCGCCAACGCAGTTTTAACAAGTGACGAGGGGTAGAAAATCTCTATCCTTTTCTATCCAAAAATTTCTATACCTTTCCATCTTTTTACTTCCAATAGAGATTAGCAAGAAATGAGATTATCTTTTTTAGTGATAGTTTGGGTGGATTCTCACTTAATAAACTTCCCTGTAAAACGTTCTTTATACTTTAAATCATCTTCACCCACTGTCGAGTGCTATTAGTCGCATCAATGTCCAATTAGGTACGCCAGCGCCATTGTGGAATTCTTGCATGCTTGGCATTAATGCGACAGAATGCATGCTCGCTGCAATTTAAATCGAGCAATCATAAATTCTGACGTCAATAAATCTTGATTACCCAGACGTATGCGTCTCGCGGATTTATAAATCGTCACATTCTCCGGGCAGAGAGAGCACCTGATTCGGAATTATGAATCCTACATGTCTTGTCGAGAATAATATTTTCATTTTTGTATTCTGACAATAGGAAACATTTCACAATTTATTTTTCCTCGTAAATGATACTTTGTTCTGAAACTGTTACAGTTATCAAAATGAATGCTCCTGTTATTTTTTTTTTTTGCAATTTTCTACAGAAGATAGTTTACAACGTACGGACAAATTGAGTTTACAAGGTTTTTAATTAGTAGCCCAAAGTCAAAAAATATGCATTTAAAAATATACTTATTTCGAGCGAAAAAGCTCCAAATTTTATAAATTTGGATTCAAAAGAACTCAAAAGAGGGATTTTAGAATATTGGAATGGATTTCAAATTGAAGAAAATCTAAGATTTCAACATATTTAAAATATGTTTTGAAGGAAATATATATATATATATATATATATATATATATATATATATAAAGTGTAATATAATATATAAAAATATAATCCCCCAATGGCGTAGGATGTGAAGTCCCCCAAACTTTTAAATTTATCCGAAATCTCTCTAAAAAAAAAGCATATAGTGACCTTAGAAATTGATATTCAGTCATACACAATTCGGTAAAATAAAAATGAGGTAAAATGGAATTTGGGGAAGATTCGCCAGAGAAAATGTACAAATTGAATATGTTTAGTTGAAGAAAAGATTAAAGAAAGTTGGCTGGTGACAGTGAAGTAAACTTTTTCATTTTAATAAACTAAAAAGAAGTCCTGTTCCGCCTGACCAAGTGTGACTCGTACCACTAGGGAGCACAGTGCTCGACTAAGTGGATGAGAAAACGTTTGGTCGGACACGCGCTTCCTGAGTCTGACAATAGACGGACTTTTCCACTAGATGATATTTCAACTGCTGAAGTATATAAGGAAGTTTGTGTGCAGAGAAGTTTAGCAGTCTCCGCTTCGTAAAATCCTAGTCTAGTTTTTACAAGCCTGTTTACCTTTTTTTATTAATTCTATTACGGGTGAAGAACTGCGGGTGACACACATACCAAGGTGGACGACTTTTCAGTACTAAGTAAATAGAAGTCTACGAACGATAAATATTAAAATAACACAGAGAGTCGCAGAAGTCACTCAGTTGGCAAAAACCAGTTACTTTCGTGCTTAGCAATCTTCTTGAGAGCTAAGTTTGTAACTATATTGAAACTCATTTTTCATAGAAAGAAATAAAAAGTGTATATTTTTAATATTTTGACCTTTAAACTAAAATATTCTCCATATTGACATTTCCGTAAGATACAATACTTTACTCTACTGTGAAATACTTTAATGTACTGTAAAATATTTCAATGTATTGTAATAGCTATTTGTTTGACAAGTTAGGAAAGTTTACATCTGTAACGATTAGTATATTATAAAGCAAAGCTGAATTTGAATAAAAAAGAGTTAAGGGGGGAGTCTGGTCCAGCCTTTTTTTCAAAGCATTTTTTTCAAAGATAAAATTTATTTTTGTTCACAAAATTTTTTTTTACTTTTTAGCAATAAAAAACACCATTGAAAAATTGATTTTAATACATGTATAGAGTAGAGTAAGGCGGAAACGCCACGGGGCGAAAAAGCCATTCGGTTATCATTTGAGAACAGTGATGTTCAGCAAAGCACAAAAGAGTTCAACGATACTGATTCCGATTAACAATCTTTCATTGTCAAATTATAGATTTTTGTTATAAACATTTGATTTTCGTGTTTAAACAAATGGATTTTCTGCAAGCGGAAGTTCCGACCAAATCGGCTGGAATCGTAGCTCATCGAATTTTCATACGATTCAATTCATTCAAAGCTTAAATTAAAGGAAAAGGGGTTTGGCAATAGTATTTGGAAATTGAATTTATAAAAGTTATTTCGATAAGAGGTTTGAAAAAGTGGTTTAAAAAAGGGATTATAAACGGAATCGAAGAAGAATATTTGGAAAAGGAGTTTTAAAATGATTTTGAAAATGAGGGTAGGGAAAGTAAATCTGAATAATTCACATGTCCGCTAAAATATTCATGAAATATACTCTGTTGTTTTCATTTTCCCTAAAGGCCCTTTAAATTTAACAATGCACCCTCCAGTTTGATTTCCCCGAAAAGTGGACCTTGACGTACAACAATCGTGAACTCCCACTTTGTTGCGGTACTCGACTAATTTGATTTCTTTTTTTTTTATGCCTACGTTTGTGCTCCAGTAAAGGGGTTGTTGAAGGTCGGGTGTTCGTCTATGCGGAAAAGTGGAAACTACCGCCCCTGGCACAAATACAATTACCAGAATTCGTGAAGCGGCGATGGAAACGTGCCCCGTCGAACTCCATGTGACGATGGAGTGGGAAGGGTTGGAGTCTGGGGGGTGGAGGATAATAGGAAGGGGAACGAGAACATGAAAATACCTAGAAGCGCCTGAAAATGCGCGATTTAATTACATTTGCATTTTTACCCAGGCGTCCTGCCGCTACTTTACGAATCGCGCCTCTTGTTTGTGAAGCTTGTTTCTTCGACTTGTTGGCTTAACATAAAAACCTGGCTCGTGAATTGATTTCGCGACGACTAGATTGTCGAGCCCTTAAACCAGTGGACACACTTGTAAACCTGAATCATGATTAATTTTCTTTCTTTTTGGTGAGGACATTGGAGAGGTTGAATTCTTGGATTAAAACTTGAACTCAACATCCGTGAACATAGGATATTTCGAAATTGAACAATATTTTCCGTAGCTAAATAAACGTGCAATGAAGAATCTTGAAAACTACAAAGACACAGTGGCTAGCGGGCAGATAAAATTAAGCTTCGCTTTCCTTTTATTGATCTGTAAAAACTCCATAAAAATTCTTATAACGGGCCCGCATGACATATTTACGCTCGCGAACAGAGGGACAATAAAATCGACCCTACCAAGTTTTACGAACACATTCTGATCATTTTACAATATCTATACGCGCTGAGATTGTCAAATGCAGAGAAATATTTACCTTCAAGGAACTTTTCAGCTTGGATCGTTTTACAAATTTAAAATCAATTTATGATGAGAATTTCAGTCCAGGTTTCATTTACGTTTTCGAAAATCCTTTTTAATCCGAAAATTTTTTAATCTATTGCCCCAATCCGAATGATTCCAAAATCAATTCGAAGAAATTTTTCAATCCAGCTTCGAATCCAAATGATGTCGAGCTTAATCCGGAAAGATTTTTTAATCCATCTGAATTTTTTTCAATCCATTCGTCTTTTCAAATTTTAATTCGAATAAATCCGGCTTGTGTTATGAAAAGTGACACAATCTACTCCTAGGTCGGACTTTTTACATTTTTTAACAACTCTAATAATTTATAATTAAGACTAATTTATAATTTATTACTTCAATTTATCTTCTTGAAATAAGTATTTTTCTGAAATTACATAAGTATAAACTTTAAAAAAAAGTATGTAAAACTTGTAATAAAAGTTTCTGCAATTTATATGTTTTAAAAGAGTTAAATTAATTGTGTTGACAAATAGTGATAAAGCAGATTAGAGATGATATTCATCATGTTCTGCGTTTCCAATAATGTCGCTAGAAACATCCCCTGGAGAATAGATTAGTATGAGATGATTAGTTCTAGTGAACGCTTTGTTCTTATTCTGAAATATAATGAAGATAAATGATAATGTGCGACAGAACCGTAGAGCTTTCCTCATAGAGTAATTGCTTAAGAGCAGGATATATTTTCATGCTAAGTAAACGTTAAGCACTGAGTCCTGCGAATTATCCAGCAATTAACTTATGCCAAATATTTAAGTTTATTGCAGAATACTTGATTTTTCAATGCAAATTTATTTATTTATATTATTTATTTATTTGTACATAGTGCATGATTTTGTGCCAAGTAATATTTTTACACGTGTTGTAATTTTTCGCAATTTTCACGTAACAGAAAAATTATACTTAATGAAACCGATAATTATGTGACCTATATCATCTAAAAGTGTGACTCTTGAACTTTCAGAATACCTATACAACATAATTTTGAAACTAAAAATATTTCAAGTTTTTCCATTAAAATTCTTTTTTATATTCTTATACAACTTTTAGAATATTTATTTTAAAATTTCTTGTTTAATATTAGTCTTTTAGAGCACAAAAAAAATCTATCCAGTGGAAAAAAAAAATTAACCGATTTGTAGTCGAGATACAAACCAGGTAAAAATGTCTTCTAAAACACCTGAGCTAACTGAGGGTTAAATTAATTTTTTGAAATATTTTAAAATTCCTTGAGATCTCTGAAAATTCCTGAAAACAACATCAAGTGATTTGAAATCTTGTTTCAAATTGACTCGTATGAATCCTTTTTGGTTTGGAAGAGAAAGCTCTTGAGTACATCTAAAAAGAAGTAAAGTTTTACATTCAGTTAAAAAAATTTCAGTTTTCGTTTTAGAGTGATTTATGTTTTGCCTTGTGAACGTGAAGTGTTGAATGCTGAGGTGAGCTTTCGAATAGCTCAATTCTGTAATGACAGATGCGAAGAACGAGGATGAGGATGAAGTTGAGGATGAGAAGTAGAAGGAGAGGTCTAAGTGTGATAGCAATTAGAGTTGCAATTCCAACGAGACGTTATCACGATCCATCCTCTAGGATATGCTCGGGCGCCTGCGATCCGCAAAACGAATCGTTCTCGGTAATTGAATCGACCGTAATGCGTCACTAAGAGTAATTACGCGGTCAAGCGCTTCGCTCATGAGCCCCTCGATCGACTGAAGTCGTTAATCGCTAAGAATGGACTGCATTCGTACGAACGTGCCATCGCGAGAGATCCGACAACCGGTAATTTTTCACACCCGACCGTTGGTCATGGCCTCTCTCTGAGTAAAAAACGGTGATTGATTAAACAGATTCATCGCGCCGTGAATCAAGTGCGCAAAAGAGCGACGCGACAACGAGATTAATAACCTCTCACGCGCCGTTGTACCCCATGTTTCGCTTATTTACTAAAACACGCCGATTTAATAATCCGGTGTTTCATTGCAGAGGATTAAATAATATCAAGCTTGATGCATGTATTGCTCGATGATATAAAGCGAGAAATGATACGATAAATGGAAACCAATTACACACGCATATTTATTTTTTTGTCTCATATTTAAACTCATTCTTTATATAAATAAATACCTTCTTGAAATTGCTAATTAATAAGTATTAAGCGAGACTATATTTCTTTGTAAGGATTGTATATTGGTTTCAATTTTTTGGCAATTGCTTAAGCGATGATTATTTGTTGAAATTGAATCCAATGTATTCTATTAAATTCAATTAACCCCTTACGACTGACTTAGAATTATTAAGTCAGCTTGAAATGATATATCTGTGATGGTTTAAAACTATCTATAATAGAGGACACCTCTAACGATTGTCTTAAAACAACTTAAACTATTTTAAAAAAGATAATTTTCCTAGAGGCGTTGGACTTGAAGAATGCCTTGAAGATATTACAAATCCCAGGATACTGCAGTGGTTAAGAGATGGAGGTAAGGTATTCATATTTTTTAAAAAATTTTACAGGAGGGAACAGTTAATGGCTGGAGTCGTTCAGGGATCTGTCCTGGGATCCATCCTCTGGAACATCTCATACGACGACATACTGCTTAAGAAGATGCCGGAGGGTACTTATCTTTTTGGGTATGTAGATGGCATCGTGGCAGTTATGGCGGTACATCGAGAAGGTTCAACGGAAACTGAACCAGGTCATGCGTCTCGTAAACAGGTGGATGGAAAGCCACGGGTTAGACCTAGCAACTCAGAAAACTGAGTTGGTGTTGATCACAGGTAAGCGGATTCCTAAGCTCATAACGATGCAAGTCGGAACAAAGAGGATCGAAACCAAGGTGGCCGTGAAACATCTCGGCATCATCATGATGATCATGATCACGTTCTAGGAGTAAATTAGGAAAGTGTCAGACAAAGCGCCTACTGTGAAATCTGCACTGATTAGGCTTATGGCCAATATCAACGGCTTAAGGCCGAACAAACAACGACTTCTGATGTCAGTCACCCAGTTCATCCTTTTATACGGGAATGAGATATGGGCGGAGGCTCTGAACAAGAAGACCTATCGAACGCGAATAGCAGGAGTGCAGTACAGATGAGCTCTGAGGGTCGACGGCTTTTATCGCACTGTCTTGGAACCCACAGTCATGAAGACTGTGGGTTCCAAGACAGTGAATAATACCCATTGACTTTGGAGAAAAAGAGCATCTTCGAGAGAACGCTTCAAGTAGGTAAGAAGGACGCCTAAACTGAAGCCAGAAACTCTACTAAGAAGCATGAAGCACTGGCAACAACGATGGATAGTGTCTGGATCGATCAGAAGCACAGGGAAGCAAACTTTTTTTTGACTCAATTCCTATCTGAACATGGCTTCTTCCAAATCTACCTCTACACGATGGGTAAAGTACAGAGTCCTGGATGTTTATATTGCGGGACTGATTTGAGCATAAATTCCTTCGCATGCGAGTGCTGGGTCGAACTTCGATTCAGAATAAAAACAGAAGTTGAACGCCTGATACCCGATAACATGATGAAGGTGATGCTTAAGAGCGAGGAACTCTGGGAGAAAGTCTCTACATATGTAGAAAAAATCTTAAGCTAGAAGAATAAAGAAAAAACCTGATCAGACGAGAAAACCAGTAGCCGCTGACCCTCAGTGAAGAAAACTGTCCCACTTGAAGTAATGTTCACGCGGTTCCGGCGTGGTTTAATATGAAGGAGATAAATTTTGGTGGATTTTAGTGAGTGAAAATCCCATACGCTCGGCTAGTGCGAACACATCCGAGTGTCTTTAAAAGATTTTCCACACACGTTTGGAAAAAATAAATGACTGATACTATTTGAAGTCCTGTATGTTGTATGTTACAACTATGAGTAATATAAGTTTTAACTATACTTTAAATATACTTTAACTATAACTTAACTATACTTCAATTAAATGTCTGACTTGTCTATCCAACTGACCTACATATATTTCTGGATTTTTCTTGTAATATTTTATTCGATATAGAGGTATTCAATTTTCCACATAAAACGACCATCAGTTTTATCTATTCTGGTGACTTATGGAGATAGAGTTGGCTTATCACTGCAGTTTTTTTTGGCGGAGATTCGACTGACCTCCTTCCTGTCTTCTCGATTTCCTCTCGCGGTAAGAAATTACTTTTCCAATTCAATTTTCTCGGTCATTCGCGCGCTCCATTCTCGCGTGCACAAGGACAAAGATTTGCCATCGTATATCCGTACAAAAAGTGAAGGGATCGGATACGAGGATACCTTCTGAATTTGAGCCAGCGAAAGCAAGGAGCGACGTTTATACCGAGCGACAGATCGATTTTTCTTTGTCCAGAGTCTTCCTCTTAGATAGATTATCCCCAGCGAGCAGGTATTTACTGCTTTCAATGTAACACAGGCATTTGATGTAGAAAAAGAAATTGATACGAACTGCAAAAAACGTTAATGACAAAATCGAGGGAACGAAAATATTACAACCCATGTTACTGCGTAACGATCTACTTGATTGGACTTCAGTAACATATGAGTGTCTATCAAAATGTTTCTATTATAGTCAGTTCCACAAGAAAGGGTACGGAAAAAGTTTATGAAAACTGCGCACTGGAAATAAATTATTGCTACAGCTTGAAAAGTAAGAATTTACTATACAACGAATTGTGTTCAAGAATTATACACTTTTCACTCGGCGCGGCTAGGGTAAGAGTAGCCGAGGCTCCGTGTTAATATTAATAATCCAAATTTTATAATAATACAATATTAATCTGGGCGTCAGCTAGTTGTAATCACAACTAACAAAATAAACTTTAATATATCTTTAAATAAGCAAGGTAAATGCAAACAACTAGCAGTAATCAATTAAGTGTATAATATCAGAAATATTTGCCTAAACTATTACACTGAATTTAGTTTCTCCTTGCGGTAGTCAGAGTGGGAAATTCAAATGTTAGGTATTAGCACATCAAACAATTATTATCAGATAGTTATAGAGTCGGTGAAAGAGCTATAGTTAGAGTTAGAGGAGTACAGAGTCGGTGGGTTGAAAATACGGAGGAAAGGAGTCAAGAAACTTTGTCGAATGGTAGGGTGGGTGTTAGGATAGGGTAGTTTGGGGATGTAACCAGTATATGACAAGACGTCGCTCGAGAGTCAGAGCTTCAGAGCTGCGAGAAGAAGGGCATTATCGGAAAAGAGCTTTGCCGCTTTATTACGCAATGTCGAGGGCCAGAGGAAACATTTGTAGCGTATGCTCAAATATTTTTCCACGATACCCCACTTCAAATACACTTCTTCTACAACCTGGCTCGACCCGATCATCCATTCTCCACCCTCCAGCAAAAACAGACGAAAATATCAATGTAAAAAATGAAAAAATACCCCCTCCCCCCGAAAAAAGAAATAGAAAATTATGTATGATCTATTATTATTTAAAAACGAGATTTTATGGGATTTTAAGTAATTTTAAAGACTTTAAAGGAATTTTATGAAATTTATTAAGATTTTAGAAATATTAAATAAGGATTTTACGGTATTTCAACAAATTTTAAATGAAGGCTATTCAAAAATGTAGATAATTTGATACAATCGGGCAGACAGTGAATGAAATCAAGTTTTCTATAAGTATAAGCAGCATCTGTCTCGTTGGTAGTAATGAATGTCCTGAATTATAGAGATTTTCGATTCGAAGAAACACAGTTCTGGTTTTTCGAATTGCTGTTTGCTTGAAGAGCGAGAATTAAAGTCGACGCTGGGAGAAACCCCGCAGGAATCTTGATTGCAGAGCTGAGAGATATTTCGAACCACCTCCTTGGTTAGTGAAGGCTGAAAATGCTCCTTTTCTCTTTCTTGGGTTATTTGATACTAGAAAAATAGGGCGTTGACCCAAAGCTCATTTCAGACCTTCTTCAGAAGTGGATTTATTTATGGAAGTAAAGTAACACTGTCCTGTTTTCACGCCAAAATTAACTTATCGCGAGATGTACATCCCTACAAAAAACTTCGAATTGAAACATATTCAAAAGTATCCAAAAATTTTGCACTTTAAATGCGAAATAGTTTCAAAGCAAAGTACATGAGATCATCTCGTTAATGCGATCCAATGCAATCCAATACTTGACCACCACGAATTTTCCGCTTTCCATTCAATTATATTCAGTGGTGTTGAATCGAAATCATACTCTAGCATTAACACGCATTGAACGAAGAATTTATCACTTTTGTATTCAGACGCATTCAACATTTAGTCGTACCTATAATATACGAACTATCGTATTAAAAAGGGGTTCCGGCTTCAGTCTCGATGCTGTCCCAATGCGAAGTTGTCGAAAAGCAGAATTCCAGACATTTTGTGAATACAAAGCAATGCTTTTCAATTTGATGATTTTTGCAGAGATCGTTTTTTTTGTAATTGATCAACTCATATAAGAGGGGAAGTCGGAGTAAAGCTGATTATCTGCATAATAATTATCTTTAATGTATCCTCAAAAATAGTAATCAATAGTTCAAAGAATCTGAAGCACGAGCTGGGCTTAAACATTCCCAATGTCGAAATTATTCATCGGTTTATCAACTTTTAAGAAACTCGAACGCTTAAATTTTGCAATGTAGATGTTTTATTGAAGTGCAAAATAATTTCATAATGATTCAGTATTTCCAGTCTATTTATTATTTACGTCTCAGGGAAAGACTTCCGGAAATTTCGAAACTAATTCAGAAGTGGCCAAGTGATATTAAACTGACATTAATTTTGACATTGCCTCTCCTGCATATTTTATTGCGCTTCCTTCCGGCTGCGCTCTCTCAGTGATAAATTTTTTGTTATCAAGCGTCCCGCGGCGGAATCTAGATATTACATTCGGTTACTTCGCAATTTCCACGATATCTAATTTCTCCCTCGAGGGCTCGCAAAGTGGAGCGTTCTTGACGAATCGTTTCCTGAAATTTGAAAAGTTACAGCCACTGTGAAAAATTGTCCTATGCGACATTATTAATCATATTATGGGACGGCTCCAAACATCCATTACTCCTTTACATCTATACTCCATTTCGGTACTTACCGATGTAATTCATCACCATGGCCTTCCGATATCAGTGTTCCAGCTCGCTTGCTTGTTTCGAATTCTAATCGTGTAAACTGATTACAATACATTCTACAATTCCACTTGACACATTAGACCGAGAACGGATCCTGGACAAGTGCCTTCTAATGTTGCGTGGCGCATGTATAACATTGTTCGTATTAATAATAATTATACTTTTTTTTCGTTTAAGTCTAACTTTGCAGAAGAAAATAAAAGCAAAACAGGAGTTCGCGACGGAACGTAATCTTATTGAAAAGAGATTGACATGTTTACTCTGAAAAATTAGATTCCTCTCCTCTGCACCGAGATACCTTGAGAGATTGCCTTTTTACGGAATTCTTGTTTTAAATCCTCTTTGGAAAGTTTTCTACAAGATTGTGTTAAAGTTTATTCTGCTGAAATTTCATTACGTTAGTTTGTGTTCAACTATTGCGTAAAAATAGTACGGTCATTTCAACAAACTCTTACAATTCTTGAGTTGCAGTTTTATCCTCAAAATTAAATTATCACATCTTACGCAATAAATTTAGAATTCAAATTTTTACTCGTTATGGGAAAAATTTTTATCTGGAACGAATATAAATTCCTGTTTTTGTAATCTAGACTGACGTTCGCTGTTCAGAACAGGAATTTTATTTATTTTTGAAACATCACTTTTTCCAGAACGTGAGTAAGTGAAAAATATTAAAACTTTATTGGACTTCATTCCATTTTACAATACTTTATTGTGTATTTGTAAAATTTTATTTATTTATTTTTCTTTTTTTGATAATTGACGAATATTAAATTAAATCTTTGAAAAATTAAGTAAAATTCTCGTATATAAGAAAAAAAAAAAATATATCTCCGCTGTTAAAAACTTGATCGTATTATGACCAATCCTTAAATCCGGATGCAATCGAAAAGTTTAACGACATACCCACAACGCTCGATCAAGCGTCCTTTTTTATTGCCCGGAGGGAGTTGAGTTAGCAGTGAGGCGTTTTAGAGGGTAAAAGAGGAAGGGATAAATGGAGGGGACGTGGTACGGCAAACGAGCACCTATAACTGGAAACAATACCCCAACCGCTTGGCCATACAGAGACTCTCGAATTACGTAACAAGCGCTGATGAAAATATCGTTCGGTTGTGTAACCCGATATTTTTGTGTGATTTTACACTGCGCGACCTACGCGCGAAACAAAAAATTAAAAAAAAATTCCTCTCGAGTAAATAGAAATGGAAATTTAGCAGAACACGCTGCCGGCGGTAGCGTGGCGCAATGCAAGGAAAATGGAGTGCGAAATAAAACGTTATACCGGACCAAGCGTCCCTGGAAATGTGTTTCCATCGTCTACACAATCGCGCAAACATAACTGTGTGAAAGCTTTACTTTCACGTATTTCAGAATGAGCTGCACCAAACATCAGTTATTGCACTGTTTAGTTCAAATTTCAGAAGAACAAATAATATCAATCTGACATAACAATAATGGCTCAAAATTCAAAAATATCCAATCAGAATTATTTTAAATTCGAGTGAAAAATTCTGATAGGCTATTTTTGAATTTCGCGCCATTATTAGTATGCCTTAGAGTACTTCACACTTTGTGCCTATGGTTCTAGAATCGGTCAAATAAAACTTAGGTTGAATGAAATTTGTGAAATATTTATGCGCCTCTGTATTAAATCCTGTAAAATTCTAGAAAATTCCTTCGAATCTCTACAATCCCATAAATTATTTGGAAATCTCTTATTCTGTAACAAAAATTAAAATGTGTTTTAATCCTATTAAATATTTTTAATTCGGTTGCTCGGATCGATCGCTTGATGTGCATCACTATAAAAATTATAGATAACATTTGTAGAACATATTATACAATAATAAATGATTTCGTCATTTTAATTAGTACATTCGTAATAAGATATTGAAATTATCCATCGAGAAACGAGATTCCACTTGTGAATGTGAAAGATGGATGAAATTTTGCATGCGATTCACGCGGAAAACCATCACCTCACGGGAGAAAATGTTTTTTATGTTGAGGGCAACTTTTTTCATCAAAAACGTCATACCGAACCTCCACAAATTCTGGCGCAAATTCTATTTCCATTTAGCTTGCAAACGGAATTCAAGGGGAGAATTTTCTTCTTAATTATTCACATTATACACACATGAATAATTCATAGCGACACTAAACCTTAAAATTATGCATACTTTCTTGGCAACCTGTTTTTCTTTCATTTTCGAGTGGGGAAGAACACAAAAGAAAAGAAAGGAAAATGGTTTTCAGTAAGAGCGCATTAAAATGCGCGCGTGTACGTACTTCGACCAACATCGACTGTTTTTTGTTCTCTGGAAGAATGTAACAAGTCGCAATTAACGTTCCTTAACATTTTACAGCTATAGCATCATAGTACTGCTTCATCTGCTTCAAAAACTCTCATCCGCGGTTCTTTGCATCTTTTTCGCAGTGCCCCTTATTTTACGTCTCGCTCGTGAGAAAGTTCATACGCGCTTTTTCTTTTCTCTCCTGCGCTTTGAGCATAGTGTCATAGCACAAAGGACTTGAACTAAAGGGGAAAGATTCACTTAACCAGCGACGTCGAGTAATTCAAGAGGCGACGAATATTAATCAAAATGCGAAAACCGTATCTTCAATATGGAAAAACTATGTTTTTAATATCACTTTAATATTTCGCGGAGTAATCCGCGAAAATTGATCATTTTACTTTCTCTCGCAGCCCCTTCGAATACAAGGCAAAATGAATTCATGAATATTCAACGAAACAGTTTGGTTGCTTCAACGATACGCAAATTTCAATAAAAAAAATGTTTATTTCTTGTATTATAAGTTAATTTAAGTCAGTCATAACAAATCTTCACAATTATAAATCGTTTTACATACACTATAAACTTGAATCAGTGAAAAATCAGTGATGTTTCACTGATTTCCAGACTTAAATTTCACTGATTTTCGGTGACTCTTTTCTCATGATTTTAACACGTCCATCGTCACCAGCAGGACGATTTTTCCAGATTAGTGGCCACCGCTCTGCACCGAGTGGACGGTTTTCACTATCTCCCGCACCACCTTTGATTTTTGAGTTTAATCATTAATATTGAATTTGACTTATAACTTTGACCATTGATCTTCGATTTTGACCTTTGACCTTCAACTTTGAACTTTGACCTTTGACTATTATCTTTGGCTATGGCCTTTAAATTTAACCTGCAATTGTATTGTATTGAATTTTAGAAATCAATTGCATAATCGTCGAAATGATTAAGGCTTAGAAATGATTAGGCTACTAACACATTCTACTGCGACAGAAGCACTCTGTGGATACTCTCTCGAAACCGCATCAGTAACGACTCCTTCTTTCAACCTTTACCCATGTCAAGTTAAAGCCTGTCAGGTTGCTTTGAGAATTACAAAAGCTCTTTCTCCTTTTCCAGCCTTTTTAACGCTGGACCTGGGGATCTATTAAAGTATATCTATGCTTATGCTATTGGGACAATCCCCTTCGGTATTCACGTTCCTGAATGTACAAAAGATAATGCCTTAGGGACAAACTTCATTGACCCCGTTTTTTTTTTTTTTTGAGAACTTTCAACTTTAATTTTTTTATGATTTTCCAAGAAGGAAGTTCCTTATTGCTGTCTCCTTAATTAGAAAAAATGCCTTCTTCATGTTTTATAAGCAATATATATATGCGGAATCCAAATTATCCCTATTATAGCAGGGCTTTTGGATTCTGAGCAGTCAGACATTTTTTCAGTGTCTGATATGTATAGTTAATGCTTATTGTGTCCAGTTACTGCCTCCAGCCTGGATCGAAGTTCAACCCAGCGTTCGTACACGAAGAATATTTGCTCAGCATTGTTTCGATCAGCTCCGCAATATAGGCATCTAGGGCTCTGTGTTTTACCTATTTTGTGTAGGTAGAAGTCTTGGAAGGAGCCATGTCCAGATAGGAAATAAGTCAAAAAGAAATTAAATTCTCCGTGCTTGCGATCGACCCAGACATTAAGTTGGGGGATGAGCCTTGCGGACCACCGTCCTCTTGTATCGCGATCCCACCGTTGTTGCCAGTGGAGTCTCTGGTCTACTACCCAGGTAGAAATGCCTGTACCCCGCCGGAGTTCACCATCGGGGCAGTACTGGCCCAGTACAGTTTTCCAGTACAGATAATCGGTAATTCACCAGTACTGGCAAAAGGCTGGCTCCACGAACGGAGTAATACTATTCCGGTAGATAATCGGCAATTCAACCAGTACTGGCAAAAGTTTGGCTCCACGAACGGAGCAGTACTATGCCAGTCGTACAAAAACAATTTTTTTATTGTTTAATATTATTATTGAGGTGGTACAAAATAGTGATAAATATTAAATATAATCATCGTAAAAACAATTTTTAGAAAGTTCTTTTAAAACACCATTTACTAGTCATCTTTATAAAATCTAAAAATTAAAGACATTTTACTTATAAGTTTTCAAAGAAAATGTATTTAAGGTATTTACGATAAAAAAAAACATACTTTTAATTATATTTTTAATGCCAAATTGTCACTATTAAATAAACATAAAACTTTAACATAAAAAAATTCTCTCGTAAACAATAATTTTCCAAATTTCAATTTTCGCGAATACAAACATTTTTTGAAACATAATTAAAAAAAATTTTAATTAAAGAATTTTTTTAATACAAATATAAATAAAGTTTCATGAAAAAAATATTTTGTTTTATAACAGATCAATTAAAAATTTGAAAATAAAAAATTTTTAAAAACACCTATTCATAAAATGTGTAAAACAAAAAAAAAATATATATCTATATTCCTCGCAATTATCTTTGGCTTTTCAGCGAAAGAGTTTAGCTGAGTTTTTGTTCACGAACTCCAAGTGGTTAAATAGCTCAGGCGGTTAGGGCGTGCGTTTAGGTTTAGGATGTTAGGGTCGGGGAATCGATCCCCAGCGAGTGCGATTTTTCAAAGCGTGCGAATATATATGTAAAAGAGACTTTGCGTGATTGTGTAATTTAAAACATAAATTAAGTGCAGTGCTTATATTAAAAACAATTTTTTTTTGTAAACTTTTGATTATATTATATCGTCAAAAACCCAGCCAGAATCCGGCCCGAACCCGGTCATAATTTCTACTTATCTACAAATAATATTCAAGCTTTCAAAGCAGTAGGATATCTTGGGATATCCTACTTCTGTGAGGATCATTGAATTCATTCTATAAGTTCCTCAAGAATCCGCTTTATTAAATAAATTTCCGAATTCTACAGTAACTACGGCGACTATAATAGCCAGTACTCTACCAGTATTTTACCAGTAATATACCAGTACAGAACCAGTACTGGTGTCCAGTACCGCGTCAGTACCGAACGCCAGTACTGTCATGCATTACATGCCAGTAATGGCCCAGTGCTGGCCCAGTACATACGCCCAGTACTGGTACTCCGGCAATCTGTACTGGGCCAGTACTGGGCCAGTCGTGAATTTCTACCTGGGTATAAATCGAGTTGACAGCCATAATCGATTTTCAGTAGTTGAATTTATTTTAAGTCATCCATAAGATTTGTCTAACATTATAAATGATTTTAAGTACAAGTAAAGAAATTAAAGTAGTATAAGTCTTATCAAATCAAACATAATTAATCTCCACTGTTATGAAACATTTTAAGTAGTATAAATAGTTTTAAGTCAGCCACAGCAGGTGTACACTATTATAAATAGTTTTAAGACATCACACATAGGATTTCAAGTAGTATAAATCATTCTAAGTCCGCCATAAGAGGTGTTCACTATTTAAAATCGTTTTTAACATAAATAAAAAATTTAAAGTAGTACAGGTAGTTTCAAGTCAGCCATAATCGACATACAGCAGTATAACTGATTTTAAGTCAGCCTTAATCTACATACTATAAAGTAGCGTAAGTTCTCTTAAGTCCGAAACAAGACTTTTCATGTATTATGAGACACTTTAAGTCAGCCGTAAACGATTTCTATTAAAATGATTCACTTCAGTAAACGATTTCTTGAATTGTAGCGTCTCAAGGTATGCATTCTGCATAAACCCGGCATCTCACATTTTTATGAATAATTACAAACAGGTCTCGAATATTCATCTCCACCCCTATTTTGATTGAAGATTTATTTCCAGATTGCCGATTGATGTCGCAATAAATCAGATTTCTCGTTGGAAACGTAGTTTCATGTGTTACCTCGAACCATTACCCCGTTGGAGAAAGTCTACCCTCATTCACTGTCGCGAGAAACCCGGTAAAATCTCCGAGAAAGGTTGTACGTTATTTTCCATAGTTCTTTATCTCTGTCTCTTTGTAAGCTTCTTTGTTTTCTTTTGTCTACGAATTCCTTTGTCTATCCGCGAGTTACTGCACGGACAATGCAATCCTGAAGCTGACGCACATTGCACCGAAACGTAAATCACGATCGTGGAGTAAAAGAGATATGTCAGATTGGTGAAGTGATGCGATTGTATGCAGAATTGCATTTTTCACATGTGTGTGATGCAGAAATTATAAGCTATTTGGGACAAGCTGAACATTTACGTCAACTACGTAACTTTTTAAACGATAAAAACCAAGGTGAGTAATTTTTCCAATACTCGTGACCATTTTTTAAAAACTACGAAACGATCTCTGTTGCTTTCACCCCGTTCTCCATAGACCTTATTCAAATCGCCGTTTCTGAATCAACTTTCCAATAAATCTTTTTCAAATTCATTTTTCGAACAGCATTACACTAAACCCCTCACTGAAATATTTTTCACACGTTTTTCTAATCTCTTTCTATACCAATTTTCTAAAACTTTTTTTTTAAACCCCTTTTCCAAACCCTTTTTCAACCCTCGTTTCAAAAACTTCTTCCTTGACTATACGCCCTTCTTGACCTTCCTTGTCCACATAAGCCCATAACCACTTGAGCTCCATTGACTATACGCCCTTATTGATCCCACATGTGATACACCCTCTTTGACCCCCATGTGACTTACTCTTTTATTGACCCACTCTCGAACCCGTAACATACGCCCATATTGACTTCAAAATAAATATCTCGAGCAATTAAAGAACCTTGGAAAAATATTTGCACATTTTTCTAGAATTTTTTACTTGCTTTTGCACGACGTGTCCCAAATTGCCTCGGTGCATGTTCCTAATTATCCAGGCACACGGGCAATTCGAAACACATGACACTTCTGAAAGGTATGTATAATTAAAAAAAGCATTTTTGTCTATTCGTCACATTAAATAATATAAAAAGGGTCTCGAATAGCCCTTATCTCTCCTATGTATGTATATTTCAAAATGAGAGTTGTGTGTATAGTATTATCGAAAAATTTCATCTACATGTCTCACATAAAAGTGTCAAATAAATGAGGTTTTCTCACGAACAAATATTGAACATGTCAAGTTTATGCAAAGAATAAGCGGGGTTAGGCCTTTACCAGAGAAAGCAGGCATTTATATGGAAAAGGCGATTGATGAGGGTCCGGGATAGAAATTTCTGTGACCCTGATCAATATCCAGATACTACCAAGTAAAAGTAACATTTATTTCTTCGGTGAGATTTATTTCATTCCTAAGGCATTCATTTTCTGAGTTTGACGTGAGACACCGGCAAGCTCTTGGGTCCGTGATAAAATCTCGTGTCGATCGCATTAAACGGAATAACGTTTCGCGGTTCTGGTTCATGACACGATTATTTATGGGGTCTGATCCAACTTCAGATTTTCATTTTGTTGACTTGAATTAGTTCATGAATGATTTTATTTCTAAGGGACTTTCTAAAGAAATAAAAATAAAAATCTTAGAATTTCGAGGTATGCTTTCGAAAAGTAGGGGAGACCGGGGCAATTGGCTAATGGGTCAAGTTGGTTAATGCTTTGATTTTAAATACCGGAAATGATAACAGCGCCACCGCGGCTCTAATGAAAGAGTATTAAGTTTTGCAAAGACTTCCACTGTGATTTCATTGCATTTGGCAGTCTCGTGTAAAAAATGATAGTCAATATAGTCAATACATACATAGTTACAACCGTAAAATAGGATTACACATTTGATTTTCAGATTCAACCTATTTCGTAACTTAAGCCAAATATACGTATCAGATTCTCGACAGACTCGGTCATAAATTTTCACTTAGGCACCAATCATCTACAAGTATAGTAAATTGAACCCTACGTTCCAATTTCAGGAAATTTCGCCTATTTCGTTAGCATGTAAAGTGACATCTCAGATGTGTGAAATTTCCTGTTATACAAAAATGCTAGAATTAACACCAAGCCTTCCCGTTATCGAAGAACCTATATAGTTTCCGGACGCTTTCTACTATTGCCACATAAGCGTCACAGAAATTCTTTCTTTTTGAGGCGAAGCTTTCAATTACCGTGCAATTCCCGGCAAAGACCGGAAGGATCCGCTTAATTCCTCCTCTCCAAGAAACTTCGTCTTGATTTGCGCATGGCAAGCGGACCTGAAGAATTTAATTTATAGTGTCGTTGAGGGCTCAGATTTCAAAAGTGAGAGTAATTCATGCTCCCTCTTTTAGTCACCGCACAGTAGTTTGAAATAATATATAGCGGGATCACGTAAATTTATCGAAATTTAAGATTCCTGAAATTAAATATTCCCGAAACTGAAGTTTCCCGCCATTAAAAACTTGTGAAAATTTTGCTTAAAATTGATTTGCAAAACTTTTGTTCAAAATATTAGTTATTAAATTATCACGTGTAATAGCATGTTCTACAGAGTTTTATTGTGTTGAGTTTATTCAAATTCATAAAACTGAATTTTTAACTTTATGTAATACATGTTATGAATAGGAAATAAATGGATCTTTTGTCATTTTGTTTCTCCGTTTAACACAATGTAATTTATATGGTAATGGAGTTTTTCTTAATACAATTTAAAATATTTGACGGTAGAGTGGCGTCGTAAAACTGAATTGCTGAAAGCTAATTTTTTTTCAGATTTTTAGATTAAATTTAGATCTCTCTTGATTGCCTCTGAACCGAGAGGACAAGGAACCTGGGAATTTTTCGTCCAAGTTTCCTACTTGGCCTGATCCCATTTTCGCGCGCTCTGCTCGCAATCCTACGGCTTACTCGAGCGTCTAGATCCAGTTTCTGCACGTTTTGTGTTTCCGGGAACGAACAAAATGAATCGTTAATCCCTGCCGTCCGACCTCTTTTCATCCTGCGATTCTAATCCGACAGAGCCTGCAATCAGAGAGCCGATCTTGTCAAAAAAAAAAGGAATAATAATAGTTTTAAACATCACGTGCGAGAAAGGAAACTGCTTATTGGATGAATCCTTGTTCTTGAAATTGGAGGGTCGGATAAGCGGAGAAAAAAAGCTGACGGAAATTTTTTCAAATTCCTTCTAATTGCTTGAATTTGTAAAAGCTTCAATTCAAGTCATTAAAAATGCTTCGGATTTTAGATTTACAAATATTTTTCATTTCGCTTCGTTCGTCGATTTTAAAAATATGAAAAGATGAGTGAACTTCCGTAAACTGCATATCTCCGACCTATTTTTGTACACTGATTTCTTCAGTTTTTTATAAAAATTCACAGCGGATGTCAATTTTGACATTTTTAAATTCACTTATCATTCATCACTTATGGAGTTACAGTTTTTAAGGTATGAGTACAATGTAATTGAAACTTATGAAATCTGTAGACGGAGCAATATTGATAATAAGATATAGTAGTATGAAAATATAGCCTGCATAAAACGGTCTTAGAAACTGTAATTGAACCTCTTATTTATGGTTAGCAGGAAGGGCCACCTCGTTAAAATTCCTCAAAATTGATGTAGAGAGTTGTGTGGATGGAATATCGTACCGATACTTGCTTCCCGTTATACCTTATTGATATTCTAGAAGCTAGGAAAATGTCAAGCACCGAGAAAAGTTTACGAAAAATTGAAGATACAAACATTATTATCAATTAAAAGTTGGGATCTGGATAACCATTTGGTGGAGAACCTGACGTGAATTTAAGTCGAAAAATCAAAATCTCTTAGGAAACTATTACTTTCGGATTATACTTACTGAGAAATACGTAGTTAAATCTATTGTTTCAGAAATTGTTTTTCAATTTTGTTTGAACTTTTCGAAACTAGAGAACTTTGTTCGAACCATTTACCCAACACGCGCAACTGACGCGCCAATTACACAGTGAGCTGCGTCGCCTTTATTTGGTCAAACGGTTCTATTTATTTGGGCGAACCATTACCCTAAACTGGATGAACCGTTCCACTAATCGTGTAGTCAAACTGTTTAACGCGCTGACCTATCCAAGAGTGCGGTAACCAATACTCCTAATTTAGTGCAGACTTCACACCAAAGTGAAGTGCAACGACTCTCTCACCGCTAGCGCAACGGTTCGACTAAACTTCTTTTTGTGTATGATAAATGGAAGAGCTACTTGATTAACTTGACACTTGGATTAATTAAATTCCATTCATTTAACATGTTTTTCAGTAACTCGTGACACTTTTTCACTGTCTCATTCCTCTTTCTGTTTGGGGGCCGTCGCGTTGCGACGGATACCCTCTGACATCACCGCGTTGAAGGATTATGCGTCCCTACTCTTGACTTCTCATGAATAAATTACTCCTCTGAAAGTAGGTAGTCACAATCCCATCGTCTCATAAAGAGTCATCCAATTGGATTTTGGTTTACGTTTAGTGAACTGTAACAAACGACGCCGCCATTTACGTAAATCGAAATTAGACAATTATAGATTCGATCATGCGGTGCGAGACAAATTGATATTACCGACTCTTCTTAAGTACTTTGCATTCATATTAATTCAGTAGATAATCTTACACTTTTAGTTGAATTCTTTGAAAATTCTATGAATTTTTTTTAATTCCCTTGAATTCTACAGAATTTCTTTTGAATTCTTCTAAATGTCTTCATGCACTTTTTTATTTTTTTGAAATTATTCATAATTTCTCTGAATTCTCTTAAAATCTTCTGAAAAAAGCAATTCTTAGGAATTCCTTTAAATTCTTTGGTGAATTTACGTTATTTTGAATTCACCTACATTTTTTTTTAATTCTTATGTCTATGCAAATCTCCTAAAATACTTGAAAAATGTTTAATTCATTAGAACCTCTTTAAAATTATAAAAGGGGGGACTTTTTTTTATTCCTTTTGAATTAATACATTAAAATTGCGAGCGGTTAACACCACTAAAGGAAGCAAGTATAGAAGTTGTGAATTAAGAATAAGGAAATAAGAGTTATTTTTAGAACCACCTTCATTAGTCGTTAAAGTAATTAGCATAAAAGTCAGCTTAAGTGATGTTAGGGCAGAGCTCAGTCTGCGATATCTGTGGTGGTGCGATTCCATCAACAAAGACTCAGAAAGCATTGGGTAAGTAAGAAATGAACTCTCGACTTGGTGGAAAACAGCTATAGAAACGAGTTCAGTCGTTACTACGTGGTTTTAAACTTGTACGAGTTGCGGTCACGTTTTAAACTTAAACTTCATTCACGTCCACCTCGCAATTATGATCAAAGCTATAATCGATTTAAACCAACTTCCCAGTTGGCTACAGAAGTGATTTAAATATTAAATGGAAGAGAAGTTATATTGTATTAATTTTAATTCGTACCTATTATACAATGTATAAATATGTATAAGCGAACAACTAGAAAGAGATGAATGACTTATTAGGTACACGGAAAAAAATTTGGTGCAGTTGCTGCCCCTGTAGATACAAATGCTGCGTTTAACGTGGAGTAGCTGTTGCGCTTCG
>CAJFCP010000173.1:223342-276056 GCA_904066005.1 Synergus itoensis
AAAATATTTATTATTATGAACGTATAATTGGTATAACTAATTTGCTCTTATGGTAAAGTATTACATGCCCTTAAATGCTAAAAAATATTATTTGATATACGCATGCGAAATTGATGTAAGTATAGAGAGAAGGAATTTCTTTACTATTGGGAACGTCTCTGTTTTGGATTTCTTTATTATTAGGAACTTCGAGTGTAGCGACTTTCATAATTGTAGAAGCTTTATAGTTTCCAATACTTTAAATTTCGAAAACTTTATAAATTCATAAATTTAACATTTCTGTACTGTTTTATAATTTTGAGAATACTGAATTTTTGGAAAGTTAATCAAATTTATAATTGAAATAAAAATTTAATAATTTCCCAAAAAGAAGCATTCATTTATTGGAAAAGAAATTTTGTAAATTCACATTCAATTGAAATTGGTCAATTAATTCTAATAAACCACTCAACTCATGTGTTAAATAATTAAGGACAATAGAGGACGCACTGGTACTATTGCATGTCTAAATGAAATTGAAATTAATTAAAAATGGTTTCGAAAATGGGCAAACACGACATTGCTTTGAATTCAAAGCATTGTGATTTTGACAGCTGTGGAATTATCTGATATTGCTTTGATTTCACTTTGAGTTAGTGATAATTATTTAGAATCAAAATGTTAATCCGTTACATTTTACAGATGGAGTTAAATTAATTCCGAGATTTTCTACGACCTTAAAGAATTAAAATGTGCACAGAAAACGTCAAGTATTAACACAAGATTAAGTGAGATTGTAAGTGTTACAGAATTTTCCTTCAACTCTCATCCTTTGCTATCAAATTCTTAATCAAGTACTGTCTTCTCTTTAAATTTATCCTTCTGTAAAAATTAACATATTAAGTGAATGAGATAGAGATAAAGACTTAAAGCGAGACAAAAAGTCTAGCGTACAAAAGAGATAGTCGATTGTGAGAGGATAATGATATCGTAATAGGGCTGTTTCACAATTTTAGATAAAGTAATTTTTGAATACATCATTTTAATCTAAACTCAAAATGCATTTAAAAATTTTTTTCTGATGAGTTATTCTATGAGTTATTCAACAGAAAAAAATTATTAAAAATTGAAGGTGGGAAAACACTTATTCAAAATGATGTCACGTGGATGTCACGTGGTCTGCTGTCAAATCTGACTATTTTTTAGGTTGAAGGGATAATGTGGGGTGAATTGCAAGTAGCTGGAGGGATGAAAGTTTTTGAAGTGTCCTTTAGCATTGAAAAGATCTGTTATCAGCAATAAAATTTTGACTGTAAAAGCTACCGAATATTGGCAAAAATAATATAGTTAGCATAAATATCAAACTGAAATCACCAACGTACCTTTTTTCTTCTTTCAAATATCATTCATAAATAATGCAAACAATTCTAAATAAAGCAAATTAATTCAAACATCAATGTTTTCAAAACCATCAAATTCAATATCAATGACCGAACAGAATACATAATGAAGCCATATTGCATAACGAATCACAAAATGTACATAATAATAAAGTTCATTGGATTCATATATATATCGAGAATGGGAAGATCGATCAATGTGAAATAGAGCAATGATTAAAAATAAATTCCCGCTAAGAGACATTTGATCAAGATAATTTTGAAGACGAAGTGTACGCTTTAATATCACCCTAGACAGCCGACAGGTAAAAAAAGTATTATGACTTTTCGCTTTAATTTACTGTAGAAAGGTAGAACACGACGACGAAACTTTAATTATTGCAGCGAGAGGTCTGCTCTCTTTTCCTACTTGCTCCTTTTTATATATTTTTTTTTACATTTTTTTCTATTTGTAGCTCCCGCTCATCTGTGAGCGAAAGATTCTTTTTCTCTTAATTATTCCAGCTGATGTGGAGACTAATGAGTAAGGTAAAACACGTACGAGCAATACCAAAAGCACTAGTCTACACGACACGAAATGGCGCTACTACTAACGACTCAAAGCCCTCGAAAAAGTCTGACGAAAAAAATATAGTAACTACTGACTAGTGGAAACTGCCTTAAGCATCAGTTATATAAAAAACAGAGCCATTGCCTGCTTCTGTCAATAAACAGCGTGACTACTGCCGCTTTGCCCCGGTTGGAAAACACACATATGTAGTTATGTACTAAGTTAACGAGAAATATCGAGGCAGCCAAATGACACCCCAGTCTCGCAAACCCTCTCAGTGATATTAGTAATGCTCTCCAAGTGTTGTGTGTAATTTTGCTCACAATAGACAGAAAGTGGTTGAGGAAAGCAGGAAAAATAAAATTATATATTTTGCATTTTTATATTCTCATCAGAGAAGATATTAAGATTTATGCAAAATTTGATACCCTCGGTTTTCATATTTCTTTCCGACTTCCGACTTTTAAACTAAAGAAAAGATGTAGATGAACAAGTTTGAGCACGCCTAGGACACGCGATTTGTTTGTGGCGCTTTGCGCTCCTGGAGTATTTAATCAAGAGTATTTTTCTGCATACATTTTTCTACATTTCCAGGAAATTATATAATTAAAAGAAAATTTGTAAATCTTTAGAAGCTCAATTTTTGAATCTAATAATTTTCGATTCAAGAAAAATGAATTTGCAGCTGCTGTTTTGAAAAATAATAATGAAGAAATGTTCGAAAATTTTGCAAAACCTTACATAAAATGTTGCAAAAAATTAAAAAATTTGAAGAAAATTAAAAAATTACATTATAATAAGAAAACTTTTTTTCGAAATATCTTAGAAGTTACTTGATTGTTCGCGTTCATAATATCACTTTCTCGCGAAAATGTCGCTAGAGCCCTTTCGTAGTGCTATGTCCATCAAAAATCAACTTATTAAAATTTTTAATTCTTCGTGATCATTGTATTTAATATTTTAAGTATTCTCTTGAAAATTGTAACTCTGTCTTTCATCTTCTCTACTCTTCTACGTTACAAACTACTTTAATCAATACTTTCACATTGTTTTATTTTCTCTACACTTTCTATCGTCTCTGTGCTCGATTTTCCCGATCTTTTATTTTTTTTAATCTCTATGTTATATTCTCCTCATTTTTGCTTTTTCTCCTTTGGCATCTCACTCACAATCACTTTTGTATTCTTTTTCAAAATGAAAGTATTTTTTGAAACAGGGTTAAAGTTTCAGTCATTTAATCTGACAATTAAAAACAATTTTTTTTAGATTTATTAGGTTAAAAATATGGAAAAAATTGAAACCGTAAAAAAGTTTTCAGGTGATTCTAATTCCTAAAGTCAAAATAGGTGCACGATTTGTAACAAAATCTGCGATTAATTTGTTGATAAAAGTAACAGTAACAAAAGCTTCTTTGAAATTCAAAAAAGTACCGCTCAAAATCTGGAGAGTATTCGTGTTTCCCATTCCGCTTTTATATCAAGGAGATTTCTACTTGTCTCAGGGGACGGTAATCTCAAATGTAGGTAGCACTCCCGTAATGGCAACGGGTACCTGGTGAAACACTCATTCTACCAACTCAATCGGCTGCAATGCAAATAAAATTGAGCCCCATGGGATAAAAATGAGGTCGATAAGAGCTTAAGATAAAAGAGAAATATTATTCTTCTCTTCTCATCCTTCCTTCTTCCCACTTCAATTCACCATCGAGTTGCTTCCGTAGACGTGATTTCTACTTTTAAGCCATCGACGTAACGTATCTTTCTCTTTTCTCAGATTTGTTTTCTTAAAGAAATAGAATCATGACCAAAATTGAGCAACCCACCTGCCAAAGAGCAAATATGTGTTTTTGTCGACGTTACACGAAAAGACTTTTTACTTCCGTCCTGAATGATAACTTCACATGAAACTGCTTAGTCAAGAGTGTTGGGTTCAAATTTCAATCTCAAAATTCAATCTCCTTTAGTGATGTATGTCGAGCCAAGAAATACTCGTGATTAATCGAAAATTTATATTTAAAAATTTTTTATTTATTTTCTATATAATCTTAGAAAATATATATAGGTACACATAATAATTAAAAATAATTTACTTGATCTTCGAGTTATTATTTCTGATAAATTAAGGTGAGAAGTGTGTCAATAGAGGTAAAAAGTCTTTACTTTTAATATTTATTTCAAAAAATGCATAATTCAAAATGTAAACTTAATCGTCTCATTTTACACAAAAAGTATGAAAATTAATAATATTTTCGCTCTATACCCATAATTCTGTTAAAAAATCAGCACTAAAAGGTGAAAAAATATCACTTTATAATATTTGTTAAGCACAATGAAGAGATAAAATTTTTAAAGGAATTTGGTTTTGTAGCATTTTTGAGATGAAATTTTGTCACTTTTGTTCACGGGTTGATTTATCTTGCAACTAAAGTTTCTTAAGGTGATAAGGTGCTTGATAGATGGATCTTATTGCTAAACTTCATCAAAAGCTGAACCCAAAGCTCCTAATCTATGAGAGTAGTCCAACTTTACTTTGATATATTTTACAAGATTTGCTCTACTTGAATATTCCAGGCAGACTTTGCCGAAAGGTTAGCTTCCTTCTACATAATCAGAATCTAAACTAATTTCGTATAATATCGTTTCGACACAGAGAAAACGAATACAGTCCTAATTACCATACTGTTCTTTCCGATACATATAAACCTTCACTTGAAAGTTCATTCGTTTGACTACTCTTTGACACATGAATTTCATTTTTAGAATATCAAACATCATTTACTATGAATAAGCTTTACTATAGCTACAAATATTTCCGGAACAAACAATGCGACTTTATCCAATTAAAATAATTGTTTACCAAACTGAAACTACTGAAAGGTCATATCTTCATAAAGAATTGGTTCCAAGCTAACCAATTATTGCTGGAAACATTTCATATTCACATCATACTACAATTGTTGCACAAACATTGTTGCTGATCTAAAAAGTTGCTTCATAAAATACGATCTTTCCATATTGTCTTTTAAAACACTCGCATTTTTTCGAAGAAACTGTAGAGGGATATGTTCCGCACATTTTTCGCCACTAAGGCCACGACGTGTCCACAACAAAGCTTATTTCTCTCCGTTCAGTATTTGGTACCGTAGAAGCATCGAACTTTGAACACTGACCCAAAATTCAAACTCTCATTTTTCCCTACTTCCATATAATCTAGTAATACAGAAGATGCAAAAACAAATCCAAATGCTCAAATCCAGACACTATATGCATCTGGAAATTAGGTCGTCATCCATATTGATTATGTAATCCGAGAATTGCAAATATCCATCACACTCGACGATTGCTAAGATGCAAACAATCGTAAAAAAGTGTTGTAATTGTTAGACGAGTAAACACAATTATTTCCTATTCAAAAACTTGTTGTAAAATGAAAACTTGATAAACAATCGAAAGGTGTCAAGCTTAAGGTAGTCATTTCCAAAATCCCAACTTTACCATCTAAGGTTGATATTCTCTGAACGTTTAATCTTATTAATCAAATGAAGCTCTCATAGTATCAGAGCACAAGATTTTAACCCAATTATTTTGTCCCCAGTTAAACCAATTTGGCAAATTTAAACGTTTTTGCCAAGTCAAACATTTTGGAAAAATTCAAACATTTGTTGCAAAATTTAACAATTATTTCTAAAACCACCAAGAAGCAGTGATTTCCAGTGATTACACTATTCTACACAATTCTGATGTTTGGAAAGGTAATTTGGGTTTGCAGAAAATTAGTACGCTCTAAAAAAACGCTCAGCACGTCAAGTAATTGAGAAAATTGCAGTCAAAATTCTTCAAAAGCACTTTAAAAGTCATATTTCAAAATTCCTAGCTTTTACATTGTGAAATTATTAGAGAATTTTAGTTACACTATGAATATCCTTAATCGTTTATTCATCATATAGTTGCGATAAACAAACCCGATAATGTAAACGTGTCATATGTTTAAATGCTCAATTTCCTATACAATGATAATGGAAGCTTTATATCAATTTGAGCTATTAGCTTTTAGCTGTTAGCGAAATTCCTGCTTCGTAGATTAGTGTTTCTATCGAGAAATATCATATTAATGTTACATTTCCGTTATGATTTATTTTAATTTTTAGTGTTTCAGATGTGAGAAAGATTTTCAAACATCTTAAAAAGAGTTTAAAGTTGATGTCCTCTCCTGAGCTCAATATTTGGAGACCTTCCAATAAATCAAATAAATCTCCGTTGCTATCAATATAAAAGGTAAGCTCCGCTTTCCAAGTTAGTAAGATTGTTTTTTATTATTATATTACGATTTTAAAACTCTAATAGCGAATATTTAAGAAACAAAATGATTGTTACCAAATCAAACATTTGTTGCCAAACTAAAACAATTGCTTTCAAAACAATCAATTAATTATTGCGAAGACAATCAATATCGGAAAGACTCTATTGGTTAATATCTATTAGCGAAATCTCTGCTTTGAGGAATTGTGTTAGTCTATGATCCGAAGCTTTAGTCTAATATGTATAAATATAATTCATTGTGCAAATATCATCAGTCGTGAATTTGAAAAAATAAGTATCTAATTGTAGGATGTGATTAAACTTCATATGATATAAAAAATATCTCCTGTTTCTAAATCAACTCGATAACCCACTCCTTCTGAACGAGTTGAATTATTGGGTTAACCACTTTGGCAAGCGAAAATCTTTTCACAAAGTCAAATAGTTGTTGCCAAAGTGAAGCAAATATTTTCAAAACAACTACCCAATAAAAACTATTACCAACTGTGTAATTTTTACCCCTACTCCTAATAAAAAACTAGCAATTAATTTAGTCTATTAGTGGATGTATTTTAGTCTCCATTGCCATCTGATAAAGTTCCTAAAATATCATAAAATCAATCTAAGATTTATGTCCTCTCGTACTTTACATCTTTTTCGACTTTCGAACAAATCCAATCAAATCAAATGAAGCTCTGATACTATCAATACACATGCTAACCCACTTCAAACCCACATCTTGACCTACCTTCAGTTTGATCTTCCAATCCCTTCTTTATTGGATTCACTATCAAAACCACACCAACAAATAGTAATTAAACACTCACTTCGCTGCTAGCGTTCGTCTCATTGCTAGAAGCCACGAACCACTGCTTCCTAAATATCATAACACAGTTATGACATACACTAAGACGCTACCAGATGCGCGGGATGATCCGAATGTAGGAGACCAACCCGAAAGTTTAGGTCACTGGGTGGATGAACTTTGGGTGGCTGTAAGCCTCCTATGGAGGAGATCCTGAGGACCACTCAACCATTCGGTTAAGGGAAGAGGACCACGAAATCCATACCGAACTTTGATGAAATCGAAGAGGGAACTAAACTCGTTAAAGTGGCCAAGTTGGATCCTGAGACTTCTTTCGAGTCGAATCACGAGGCGCACGTGACGCAAGATGAGCGAATGAGAACCGCGAGGAACCGGTGTCGTGAACCACGTGACGTAGTTGATCCTGATCAGATCGTACCGAGGTACCTACTGGCGGCGCGAGGTTGTTTTTGCAGGGTCGACGGCCCCCCACTTTCTCTTGTTCGGTTGACGTCGACGTTCGTGTGGCGGCGGTGACGGCGATGGCGGCGGCGCACCAGGACGCTCACCCCTTTCAACCCCTTTTCCAATCCCTTACCACCCCTTTCCACCTTCCACTACCGCTTTACCCCTCCATCCACCTTTTCATCCCTCAACAAACTCTCCTCTCTCTTACGAGCCTGAATCGATCCGGCATGAATTGGTTGCTCTCTCTTTCTCGCAGAAACACTGAACGTGTGCCTCAGAATATTGGACTCCTGTTTTGCGAGACGTGAGTACGTGTAAGCTCTATGTGGATGTGCAATCGCGAAAAGGAGCGTGGAGAGGTGATCGCCAGCCGTGAACTTTGGAGAATGTAGACTGGTTGCTCTTGTCGGCTGTCCGTTATAAGGCCTGTGATAGCGAGCATTGTGTCTCAACCTAAAATTGGGAAGCTTGGACTGTATTTGGATTATTTTCAGAGACAAATCGAATCTGAAATGTAGCGCAAAGGAACACTGTGCGGATCAATTTTACAAAATTGGAAGGAAATTTATCTTTCATATTCGATTCGCTTGGTTGCAGTCTGTTCCACAAGAAATACGAAGTAAACGGATTAAAACTTTATCCGTTCTAATCCGTCATCTACCCATAAGAATTCGTTTTAATACTTTTTTTATACTCTTCGAACCGTTCGTATTCGTTGAATAATAATTCATTTGAATAATAATCTTATCCACTATCACTATCCGTTTTAGTTCTTCTTTAATCATTTTTATGTATTACTAACCGTTTTTATACTTATTTTTTATACTTATTTTTAATTTTCACAATTTATTTAACACAAAAATTACTCCCGCATATTAAGCACTAATAAAAACTAAACTATAACAATGTATAATCACTCATGCGCAGGCGCACGTCGTCTGCTAGTCTACGGTTTCATTTGAAGAACTGTGTCGTTACCTACCTTCAGAAATTTTTTTTATATTATAACACGGATATTACCCAAAGCCCCCAAAGGCCCCCTCGCCATACTCATCCCTGACTAGAACATTGATCGGCCAGTGGACCCGACAGTTGTCGGAGATGTCCGAGCATCTCGAGCCGCAGAGCCATGCGCAGAGCGACTCGCCACCATTTCAGTGAGTCTCCGTTGGTCTCTTGTCTGAGCTAGTCTGTCGCTTCTCGTCTGGTCCCCGAACTATAATTGCTTAAGTCCACGAACAGTCTGAGTTGCGAGTAGTGCCACACCTAAAAGGACGTTGAGGAGGATATCGCTGCCCAGTACTTTCCATCGGAGTTTTCCAGAAGCCAAAGAAGGCCTGGATACGCCGCCAGCAGGCAGGAACCTGGGGCTCGAAGGGCAAGGTCCTTGATACAACGACGCCCTGAGACGCGATGTCGCCCTTCCATTATTTTCCATCGGGTCCAGAAGCCGGGTCACCTCCCGGACGCCACTTTGTAGTAATAATATATACTGATTCTTGTCACAGAACTGATTGTCATTATTGACTACGCCTTCCTCTCGGCATCCCTGTCTCCAATTTCTCCCTCCTTTCCTCGGTATAATGACCCTATAGTTATAATATTCAAAAATTTTTTCATGCTTCTACGCGGAAAGAAATTTTGTATAGCTGCTGTCCGTTGTCCGGTAACGCAGCGCCACTGCCGCTTTGGTGTAACAGCAACACAATTTTGGGTTAGCTACTGTACTTTTTTTAAGGAGAGCTATTCTCCCACCAATGAAAGGAGCGCTGCGTTACTTACATGTAAGACTACTGTTGCACTAAACAGGAGCAGCAGTGTTCCCTAACTGACAGAACAGTCGTCACAAAACAGAGGGCACCCTGCAGTCCTACAATTTGGCGCATCAGAGGTACCTAAGAGTGTCGCTGTTGTGCAAAAATTTTTTTCGTGTAGGTTTAGTTTGTAAAATTATTTGGCCATTTGAGGTTGTTTGCATTGCATGGCACTTCTTTAAAGCCGAGTTTAATAGATAATAGTTTATTTTAAAAAATGCAGATAATTATTGTTGACCTCTAAAGATTGAACTTCTTCTCGGCGCTGAATTGAAAAATTTTTTATTTAAGTCTGTATTATTTCTCACTGAAGTTAACTTTAATACCTTTTTTTTTGGGTGATTACTCATTTCAAAATAATCTCTCTGTTAAGATGTAGTTTGGACAGGTCCGAGCCTTGAACTAGGGCCCTTTAAGGTTAATGAAGTTTCGCATCATTAAGTCCGACGCTTACGGTATTCATCTCTCTGCTTTGCCCCTTTAGCAAGTAAACTGTATCAGATTCTCCAGAATAAAGTTGCTTTGATGTCCTTGATAGTAATGAAGATTTATGAACGAGCAAAATTGCCTCATGCTTGTTGCATTTCGAGTACAGAGAACCTTAAAAATTTAATTTTATTCCTTGTAGCTTCAAAGTAAGGTGAACAAGTATAAATTGTTGCAAACCAAATTTTTCTACAATATTATTATATTTATAGCTTTCCAAATGGCAATAGAAATTTAAACGCGGTTCTATCATTGGAACTGTGCAGAAAAACTATATATCAGCAGGTGTTTAAGAAAACCTCCAGGAAGGTGAAACTGGTTGTAGACGCTTTTGTATACTGCAAACGAATTTTGGTTTTCATCACTCGCAGAAAGTGAAAATACATTATACTGGGGTTGAACTCAATCTGCCTTTCTGTGTTACATTCTACACCGTCAAACGACCTCGGAGATTGGGAATTGGACACCACGGTGTGGATTGGTCCGTTATTCTGTTTCATTTCAGTCTTTTTTTGATGGACCGTGTATTTATTGCCTTTTGGTTTCAGGTACTTTACACTTCTATCAAACGACTGTGAACGAAATAGTCTGGTTGTTCCAAATGACCTATTTCGCAAACAGGACTAACCTTTGACGATTCGAAGTGAGGCGAAATGATGTACCAAAAATCTCATGCTCCAATTTAACAGTTAGCGACACTTGCCAATACTTCCAATACTTCGCTGTAGTGAAATATCTTCTGCATGACGTCCTTCGTAGTTCGGAATGACTCGAGGTTCGCATGAAATATTTTATTCATAAAAAGAATTAGTTTTAATTCTACATTTTCGAAAGTGCTCCGAAGGTTCATGGTGTGACTCCCTCTCTGATTGACAATTTACAGTACGACGCGAGTCAAAATAGCTACTATCTCCGGTACCGGTTGCTAACTACATCTGTGACGCTACAGATTGAAAATCTGCAACGTCACAGTAATCCAAACACTTAAGACTGGGAGTACTTGTAATTGAAGTGGAAAATTCAATTTTTGATGATGATTACTGGCTGACTGTTAACGAGTCAATTGCGCTTAATCCAGACTTAGAGTTTCGATGATCTTCTTGTTGCTAACTTGCTAACTGCTAACTAACTGACTGATGTTTTTAGTATGAAACTGAGATATCGATTTAATAATTATAAAAGTAAATCGATCATGCGATTTTTTGCAAATTAAGAAATAATTGTAGATGTCGCAGAATGTGACAAAATAATATGGTAACTAAATAATTATAATTAGTGACCTCGAAAGTTATAATGTACTGCTAGCACAATCATATACTTGTTTATGGATTTATTATTTAATGCGGGCTGTCGCGGTGACGGTAATATTATGAGATAAAAATACGAGGTAAGTGAACGGGAACGCAGGAGCTTCAAAGTGGAAAGACAGAAAAAAGACAAAAATCGTACTTAATTATAGTTAATTAACTTCACGTGTGAATTTGTCTGAGGAATCGCATTGATTTTTCTTTACTTTCAAATATTATTTGTACATATTTTAAACGTCGACTTTTTCATATACAAATAATTAATTTTGCTAATGAATGTAGCATGTAGCACTCCTTATTGAGTTGAAATTAAATTAAAATCGTCCACTCATTTTAGTTCCTGTAATGGATACTATTTCTATTCAGCACACACAATAATAGCATAAAGTGAAATTTAAGAACGAATTTTCACGTACGTTTACATGCACACCATGATAAGTAAAAGAAAGGAAAGGGAGAAAACGTAAGAGGAAACTGGAATATAAAAGAGTTTCTCGACAGTCACGGGTTCAAAGGTGTAAGTGATGTGACACAAAGGAAACTTGGGGCTAGAGGACGGGTAAGAAGAGAAAGAGGAAGAAAGGAAAAAAAGCAGGGAGCCAATTTTACGGTAGTAAATGACGAAGAACAGAAAGTTAATTCTAGTGACTTTCCATGGCGGCAAAAATTTCAGCATCCTTATAATTTTAAACCTAGTTCCCCTAATTTCATTAGTGCTACTGATTCAGAAGGACTGCCTGAAAGCCCACGCGGTTTTTACCTTTATTATTATATTTGGACATTTTAATAGGTGCACTTAAATCTCGCGTTATGTCACTCTGGCATTTTGAACTTCTTGGAATTTATACCAACGTTCCCCGGCCCGCAATATAGATGAAGTGTTCAGTGGGCAAGGAGAGCCTTTTATTGCCCCTCAGGCACCGCAAACTCCTCAGTAATGCAGCTTGTTTACATCATAAAAATTCTAGGAAATGTATCACGAAAATTTCAAACCATATCCGAAGAGAGACCCAACATGTTGAGTGTGTATGGAATCTTTAAGATTATTCGAAGATGAAATTTGAAATCAATCAGTGTAAAATAACTTAAATATATTGTCAAATTGGCATTAGGATTTGGAATTGTATTTGTGGAGAAAGAAAGGCAAGTTGATAGGTTTTTGATGGTATACAGAGGAAGGAAGGGTTGTAGGCACTTGGGTATCTCACTAATTTCCGGAGAAAATCAATATTTTAAAAGACAGCGTGAGATTAATAAATGCCAATAGTGGCGGAGTTTAAATGACAGCTGCGAGTTGACTAAAGCAAAAATATTACATATAAACCTAGATGTGGCAAGTAACGCATAATATTTCCATAATGCAATTCCTCATTCATGTCACAAAATTGAAATATTTACGAATCAATGCATGCATCTCCAATTCGCAATTCAACTAGAAGCGCTTTCTCTTTCTTAACGATTCGTCCTTTATTCCTTAAAAAATATATCACTGCTCCCTATTTTACGCTTCATTCAATTCGATTATGAGTGTAAGGCACTATAAGGAGCCAGGAAATTCGCTTTAGGGGTTTCGGACACCTCGACCTACTGTCTGGGTGTCCTGACACCTAGAACTCCGTGGGGTTGTTGCGTCCCTGTTCCGAAAGTTGGTTCCCTGCGCGCGCAACGCGTATTGGCTTTCCGCTGGAGAAATGCTGCCATCGAGTATTATCAGTCGCGATAGAGTACGTATAATAAATACGTAGCTTGTAAGAGCTCGTATTTAAAACGAAAGGGGCATTACTGACAGTAAATGAACCAAGTTGTATGATGCATACGAATATTGGTCACAAAAACTTATATAGCATAGGAAGAGTGTTTTTTATTACTAGACTTCTTGTGATTTTTAAAAATGGGTTTCTGCATGAAAAATAAATAATATCTAATCTATCAGGGGATATTGGAAGATAGAATGCGTCATTTTTGGAGCGTTCCTGTCCGTTGAAGAAGAACGATGTAGGAAGCAGGTGTTATCTGTTTGGAATGTAATCGGTGGTAGGTAAAAAAGTTGAAGCATTCTTGTTCCTCGCGCTATCGGGGGATCAGATGTGCAGCTCTACTATATATTTGCTTTTACCACTCGGTAGTAAGTGAGGACACTATAGGCACGTATTGAAGTATTGAAGTAAAATTTATTTTCAATGAGAGATATTTCTTGATACTAATACATACGTAATTATTTTATTAATATTATTTACTTTCTCAACAGAACTACATTTATAAAATACACTGTAACGGTAATTTCTGCCTTATGGCACGTAGCTCTTCAAATATCGTAATATATCTAAATTACATTTATATTACTACAAAGTTTTCTCAATCTCTCAAAACCTCAAACGAAATAATCTCGACTAATAAAATAATTGCCACGCGTGAAATGTACAAAATGGCGTTTAACCATGAGTTATATAATGCCTGCCTTGATCTCCAAGGCTCAGATTTTTCCAAAATCCACTTGGAGGTTCTTGGGGTCGCTGATTACGAATCTGACGTCACAATTTAAAAAAATGGCAGATCCAATATGGCGGACAAGAATGCTAAATAAATGTTTGATACTCAATTGGTATAAGGGGGTTTTCGAGGTCGCTAATTGTGAATCCGTTTTGATCTGATAAGCACCTGAGTTACAAATGTATTTCAGAATGTACACCGATAAATCATCTGCATGATTGAGACCCCTTATATGGGCTTTAATTTACTTAACCTTGTGTTAGGTACTTACATTGAGGCGAAACTGTAAACCGTAAAATGACATGACTATGGAGTCTGCAGAACACATGCAGATTCCTAGGTTGATTCTACTCGACGACTTGGTATGAAGGATGCGCGTTTATGCTTCTCGTAAAATAACCTACATACACCTCTATACTCAGTCAGTCGGCCCTCAGTATTCAATGCATATTTGCTTTCAACAAACGACTCGGACCATGCAACTGCAAAATGCACAACATGTATTCCAAGCTAGTAGGACTTTTGATCTTCTGGGGAGAGTAGGTCGGTGTACTTGTACCTACATCTGACTTTAACTATAGCTTCGTCGTCATCGTATTCTTGCCCTGGATTCTGTATATAATGCCGTACATTCGAGAGTTTTCAATCTCGCATATACCCGCACGCTTCGTAAGACGCGAGCTTCGATTGAAGATTAGATGTAACAAATGTTATTTTCCTTTTCAGCTCCCTGCTAGCTCGTCAGAGTTGAGCACAGTCAAACGCCTGCAGCGCGTCGTTCGTTATACGATACGTTATCCCATGCTTTTGTGCTGGTCCCGCTCGCCGTCAGACCTCATTTTAAACCCTAGTCGTGATTTCTAAAAATAAATCCGTATCACGCTTATCGAACATGATTGGATTTCAGTCTTTCGACTTTATCGCTGAGCATTCTGCGGGAGGAATGTCGAGTGAGTGTTAGTGCTAAGAAAAATAAATTGTGGGGCTTTATAACGATCGGAATTCTACACGAAAGAAATCATTTTTCATCAGTATAAGAGCAAACAAAGAAAATCAATTGTCATGGTGAAGATTTGCTTGAATTAAACACTCGAGCATGATAGCAAAGATCATTATCTTGGGTGCACATATTTTTTGAACCTTATTGAGCCACACTTGGTCTGGTGGACCGAAGAAATTTATTTGCTTACAACTTTTGAACAAATCAACATTTTTAGGCTGGTAAACAGCAAAATCGATACGCTAGTTTTCGCCCAACAAGAATATGCTAAAAACAAATTGAAAAGATTATTTATTAAAAAGATATATAACAACATTTTTTGTAAGACGTGACATGCAAAATTCGTCCAAAAGTTTAAATTCAGGCAGATCCATAACACCAATGCGTTTCTTCTAACTTTTCGTAAAAAATTTTGATTAGATTTGTACACTCTCAGTCGCGACACAAACAAACCTATAATACACGTATACATCGTGTACCGTAGCTACGAAGCAGACAGTACCCTAATAAAGTACACAGTGTACTATTTTCGAGAGCAAACTTGGCGTTTTCTTTTAAGACATAAATGAATATTTTAAAGTATGGTTTATAATTTAAATTATCATATGTATTAGAAAAACAAAATTGAAAAAATTTTAAAAATATTTTTTACTCGGGACATAAATCAAACAGAAATGGTTCATACGACTGTGACTGTTTATAGTTGAACATCCACACAGGATTTGCGTTTATTACATCTAATCTGTATGCATGGCGCGCGTATAAATTCACCTATATAAACAAAAGCAAGGAAGAAAGTGGAAAAGAGGACGTGAACGGAAGACCCAGAGTAAACACGAAACAAGACCAGTAGAGTCGAGGCCCAGCCGAGATACTTTTTGACTTTAACTCGAGGTTTTAAAACGCTTGACTCAGCATTGGCACGTCATCCTGACAGGACCGGGGTCCACTACCGCGTCGCGTCGTTGCAAACGCGTCTGAATTTTCATATGCTTTGACTTTTAAATTGTGAGCTGTGCACCGTGGGCCGCGGCACAAGCAACCGCATCGTCGATTCTATGAGGGATCTGATATATATTTGGTGAGAGAAAAGAGAGGAAAGGAGGAAAATTGTGGAGAAACAAGTGGCATCACGTCCTTTGTTCAAGAATGAATTAAGTCCGGCTTTCCTAATTTTTTACGTCCTTTCGATGAGAAACTTTTTTTCATCTCTGTTTAAAAGAAAGTCGCCGGTGGCTTGAATCGATTTCCTTCCTGTCTCTTGCACGAAAACAAAAACAGTTCTTAAACTATAGTTGTAATAAAATGCCAGATTTTTTTCGAAGAAAATTGGTAATTGTTCCATGAATACTGGCAAATTTTTTGAAATGTTAGGAAATTCATCCAAAAAATTAAAAGAATGACTAAATCTCTGAAAATTTATACAGATGTTTGAAAATATTTTTGAGCGTATGTATTTGAGAAATGATTGTCCCAAGAGAAACCTTCAACACTTCTCGCTTGTTCCATAGTTTAGTATTGTACTATGTTTCCAAGGGATAAGCCTGCTTCCAAATTCATTACGCAAATGCGCAATTACGGCTGCGAATAATTTAGCTTCCGCATTGTTGCAAGACGTCATAGCGCAAGCATCGCACAATGCGATATTATCAAGTGCTGATAAACGATTGGAAATCTCAGTGGAAATTTTTTATCTAATATTAAAGTGAAATTATTATTTTATAATAGGGTTTTTTTAATGACTGTAATTAAGCTTTTGCTTCTATTTCAGGGAGTCTGTAAATTTGTGTACAGTATAACTTGTGTTTTAAGTGTAGGTTTGCCTATAATATAACGGTGACAGTAAAATGACACTTTTCGTGGATATTATGCCCATGTCGGATTAATTCGGATAGGAATTTTTGCTCTGTCTTTGGATTAGATCAGAATGAAACAGTTTGGTTCGGATACAAATTCCAGAATGAAATGGATTTAAAAAAAAAAAATAGAAATTTCTCTATCCGTAAGTTTCACCAGGGGAAAAACGTGATTATTTTGAAAATTCATTGCCCGAATGTCACTTGCTTTTGTAACTAAACTTTGCAATTACTCGAACATTTAATTACCCCAGATCGATGACATTTTCTTCGTTTCGCATTCTAGCACCTGTGGCATGTCATTATACGAATATCTACTACCTTATATAGCCTTGGGGTGCACAACTCTTTGTTCACTGACGACCTGAACTAGAGTGATCGAACCCATTGAAAATAAAGTCAGCCATTTCAATACGTGGTCTGTCATTATCCGGTGATGTCAAAGAGAAAAATCGATACGTTATTAAAAAGACTGTGACTGTGCACGCGAAACTCAACATACCGGGGTTTGATTTGCAACGAATCTTCCTACACCCCCTACATTGGAATAGAAAGAGAGGATTGAAACGAAACATAAACGGACAGTTTTCACCGCTTCTAGATCTCGGGAGTCCATGTTCCAACAATCTTTCATTTTCGGTCGGTGCCAACTGTGCGGCGAACGCAAGAGACCTTCCTCTCAATTGGATTTGAATACGGAATTAGGGTCGTTACTCTTCTCGAAAGAAGCGGTAAGACGTAGTTTTACGAGTGAACGTGTAAAAGGATGAAAAGGACCACACAGAGACATTTCTTCTTTCAACAAATAAGCCATTACAACTAGCGACGTTATAGAAAATATAGACCCTCGGAAGCTTTAGAAATTTTTATATAATTAAGGTTCACGGAAGTCTATTTTATTTGTTAGGGTGGATGACAGTTCTCCAAACAAGATCGTTATATTCCTTTACAACAACAGCATCCAATGCAGCGTTATCGAAATTGCAATGAGGGCTTGCTATTGCGAGCTCCGTTTCGGAGTGTACATATTCTCATTCAAGAGACAATGGGCTCGCGAGCTCGAGTGGTGAGCGAGCCTGGGAGAGAGTAACCCCTTGAATACGTACATGTGTATGCGCAAAGGTCGCTTCAGTATTATGTCCCAATTTTCAATTTTCTAATTTTTATTTGAGACGGGAAGTTATTTTTCCAAATGAGACGGAAGTTATTTCCTTCACTCGGCGCGGCCTGGGTCTTAGCTGCCGAGGCTCCGTGTTATTTTATGTAAATAATTATAAGACAAAAGTTGGGCGCTAAATTATAGATGATACAAACGCTCTTGCAGCTCTTGCTCTCTCCAATTTTGCTAATTCTCATCTAACCCGTCGTAACATTGACTCCAGGTTGATTAAAATCTGTCAAAAATGAACCGAGATATACGCAAAAAACTGAAAAAAGCGATGCGGGAATGCAAGATTGCATTCAATTGGGTTTAATTTTTTGGGAATTTCGTTTCTTTTAAAGGAACAAGAATTTTCAAGATGCCATTTTGTTTTTTTAATATTTCGTAATTTTCGACAAACACTATTGCGTATACGGCGTCATTTTAATTTGACTAGCATAAATAAACGTGCTCGAAGAATACTTTCGAGCGATGGGTTAAGCTTTCTTTTATATTATCATCCTATCTCGACTGTAAAAACGCAAAACTGTAACGCATTTTGCATTTTGCGCCGCCTGATTTAACATTCACCAGTACGAAACGACGTGCGAATGCACGCGCACGTACACGGAAACGTACATGTGAAAACGTGCAGGAAATACGACTAGAGAAAGACTCGGATAATACGTCGAGGGAGTTTGCGATGCTCACGTAAGGGAATCGCATATCCCGTTCGTTGTACTTCGAAAAACCTCCCTTCTCTCATCCCAACACTTTTTTTTCCTGCCCTCTTCCATTCTATATACGTAGAAAGTGAAAAATAGAAAGAGATAAATTCCTAACGATAGAATCTGCAGGATGCATTCGAAACTTCGTTCTTAGAGAATAAGAGCATTACCCCGCAACATGGATGTATTCGCGTGAGTATTTATTAATGCCTCTGCATAGCGCAGGAAACTCGAGAAAGAGAATATGCTGTTCATTTCAATCTTATGTATTTTTAAGAACAGAGAGACGAGAAATGGAATTACCGTGAAAAGTAGTTTCTAATGGATTTTGGAATAGTCACTTCCAATTTTAAAATGTTGATACAACTTTTAAATTCAGAGTGCCCAGGAGATTTCGGAAATTGGTCTTTTCCTTAATATAAGAATTCGGGGAAATAAAAATGATGCCATGTGGCGTTTGAAACAAATGAGAATTAGGTCGCTTGACAATTTAGAGAAATGGAAATTGTGACTAAAAGAGGGTCAAACGAATATTCGGGAAAAGGAAAGTTGCGACATATGCAAATCTACTTCAAGGAATATTCATATGGATGCAGGTCACTTTTCTTTTTTCCATATTTGAAAATCGATTTCTGTCTCTAGCCGCCTTTATTCTCGCAGATCCATTCACTACAAAAAGTTAATAAAACGAGGGAAATACACTGTTTTCGGAATTATCTTTATTCAGACATGACACAGAGGAAATTAGCGGTTTTTTTTTTCGTTTTTGCTCTGAGAATTCATTTTGTCCCATTTTATTAAACGAAACATTATTATCCACTTTTTACTTTCAACCACTCAATTATTTGTTTACATGTTTTTCTTAACGCAACAACCCAATCTGATTCCAAAAACAAATAAGATTGTGTTCTGCTTGGAAAATAAGAACTGTCTGACCACAGCTGTGCTTGTATCACTGCCGAGTTTAAAAGCCTCGTGCGCCAGTAGTTCGACTCAATTGTAGTCAGAAATCGGTCTCTCTTCATCGTTCGCGCTCCAACAGCAATTGCAAATTCCGGACAAAGATGTTCAATTATTCATCTTAGTGTTACTAGATCAATGGTTTATTCCACTAGATTCAAGGTTCCGTCCTGTGGCAGCAGAAAACGTAAAGCAGAAAGCAGAAAATTATAAGAATGAGAAAGAGAGTGAATCTATCTGTCCCTTTCACTCTTACGATTTTCTGCTATCTGCTTTCTCTGTTGTATTCTTTATGTTAAAGTTTCAAAATAACTTAACAGTATAATTATATAATTTCTTCATTGCATGCTACCATAAATGAAAATCAGAAAAAAAGCTAGAAAAATGAAAAGATTCTAATCTGTAGAAAAAAAATGCCGTAATTGTAATGCTTTACTTTTTATTGATACCGTGAGCAACATAGATTTATAGAATTTTCAACTATACCTAAATGCACTCACGGAATAGAAAATGAAATGACGCACTAGCAAAGTGAGAATATTGCAAGCCACATGTAACATGAAGCAAGAAGAGGAGAGAAATGAAAACGCAGCAAAACACTAAAGAATGAGAGCGATTTACACGTGGCTTCCAGTTCGCGGAGTTTATGTCCGACAGTCCGTGACGTGTGGGGAGTTTTCCGCTTGCACTATACAACTGCTCGTCTTCCCGCTTCCAGCGGACCGCAGTTCTGTCCCGCTGACAAACCGCGCTGCTTTCCTTTTTCGCCTACTACTCTCCTACTTGGACTACCTCCCTTCTAAACTGATGGTGAAGTATTCGAAAAAGAAAAATCGCAAGAGAGCGACTGCTATCCGACTTTAATGTCGAGCATTTTACAATATTTCTGCTCGGGAAAATAATTCGTTGTATGCTGCACCATCTGCCAGAGAGATACCAACCTATTATTCGACAACAGGAACACCGTATTGCCCGACGGTGATATATTTAATGCTCCTACCATGCAGAAGTGAAATTATTGCTGAAAAACTGGGAAAAAGTGTTTCGAGGAAGCAACCTTCATTTCTAACTGAGTCTCAACAATATTTACTCTTACAGGTTCTAAAATACATATCTTTCTACGTTATGTAAAAAAATCTCGTCGCCGCAGATGTTTCAAGAATAGGTACTACCCTAAACAAAAATATTGACCCATATCTAAACACCTCTTCTATATTTTTAGAAATTAGACAAGCAAGTACACGCTTCACGTACGATATTCTTGCACAAAATGACACGCAGCCCATTTCTGCTGTAAAGAGATAGAAATCATAACACTTTTTTATCTCTTTCTATATCTAAGATAGAAAGCTATCAAAATTGTTTCTCCCATTCCATCTCTCGCCTATACTCGTTTATTTCTTTCTATTTCCATATTAATTCACCACCACACTTATCTCTTTTAATCTCCTCTTTTCTATCCTTTTCTTTTTTTTTTTGTATCTCCTTGTCAATCATAATTCGCTTGTTACATGCAACCCCTTTTGCAGCGAGTTTTCTTTCTTCCTTTTTGTTTTTTCTTTTATAAAAATCTTGAAAATACGTTTTTATCATTTCCAATAAATAATAAAATGTGCATTTTAAAAAATGCACATTTTACATTTGACAAAAACTGAGAGGGGGTCAGATTTTATACAAATCTAATACATTCTCTCTGATGAGTATGTAAAAACGAAAAAGAGCATAACGTCTTGAAACTGTGAGACTAATGCGCGATCTCAAGACATTGCCTCGAGTGTACTTTTTTCAAATTTTTCCCCTCATTATCCGCTTCGCAAACTTTTATCGCACTTTTATAACGGGCAGAGAAAAATTTCATGTAACAAGATCTGAAATAAAGCAGGCTAATACAAAAAAGAGACTTCATCGCATGTGAGGTCTCGCTTATATTGTCAATAATAAAGGAAAGTTTACTTGAGAGAAGAACTCAAAGTGAAAAAAAATGTGAAGAAATAAAATATCAAACGACAGTGAAGTGCAGAACTCCGTTTCACTGGAAAACTTGTTTCTCATTTCTAGATCTGCTACTTCATTTGAAAGAATTTTATATTATGATGTACGTTCCCTTGTGTACATATGTTTTACTTATTGAAGAGATAGAATAGCATTCTATTCGTTACACTTGAAATTTTTTCCTCCAATAAAGATGCTCTTGTACAAACAGTCTGTAGATGACTATGAAGTAGCACTTGGTAGCACTTATAATTGCATTTGTATGCACATCATTTTGTAATCTGTTTTAAGCCAAGTAAATATCTTTACAGTTTTCTATATTACTTGGATTGGCGCATGTTCCTCCTTACCACAAGATTCTGTAAAATTTAACTTATAATGTTAATAGCTGTTTCTTGGAATCCGATGTTCTTTTTCTAAAAAAGACATGGATTTCAGACAACTTCACATTGCGTTCCTCATTTTGCGTTACCTTTCAGCTAACTTCATGCGTAGTGCGCTAACCTTATTGGTCAATTTATATGGCGCGAGAATTTAAATTGTCATTTCAGTTTCTATAGATGAAACACGCGCGCTCAAGCGCGCGCCTAATCTCGTAAATATAAAAAGCGTATTTTGAAAATAGAAATCTCATTAGTGTATGAACACTAAAGATTAGCTTTCGATATGGAATAAAAATTCCACAATCTTTCAAGAAATTTAATAAATTTTTCACAATTTAAAAATGAAGCCAATGACTCCGTTCAATTTTTAATTTTTTCAATCGTTACTTGGCTTATAAATATTAAAACGATTTAATGAGAAATCGGAAACACTCGTCAGCGCCATCTCAATCTCTCATGTTCAATTCTCTCATTTCTCTGCATAAAATCAGAATCTATAATGTTTTCCTTGCATTCGACTTGGTTCGAGATTTATAACTTATAACCGATTTTGAATTCGACCTTTATTTAAATCTTCAGACTAGCCGAGAAAACTGGGAGTTTCACGAACGGCGACATTTTAATTATTCATCTTCACGAAACGAATCAGCTTTGAGCGGTTCGTTGCAACGTTTGAGAAAAAAATTTTCTCGGCCACCTTTGTGTAGACGAAGCTGACCAGAGTGGAAAAAAGAAAAAGGGAACAAAGGGAGAAAAGACCGCGAAACACAATGCTTCGTGAAATTTTTGGTATGCCTTCGCTGGGATTCAGAACTGGCTTAAGCTCTTTTATCTTCTTTTTCGTTTTTTCGTCATGATTCAACTTGCATTCTTATATGTTTTTTACTCAGAATTTTAAATTCATGGATATTCATAATGTATTACAACTCAGTGAAATCGTAATTGAAAACTCGAAAAGCATGCAAACTGGAATGAAATCTACCATTGACATTGGTTTTTAAATAAATTATCTCTGCGCTTTTGGCAATAAACGAATAAACTTCTTGAAGAATCTTTTTTCATTTATGAGGGACAAGTTCCTTTTTTTGTAATCGAAGTTTTATAATAACACAGCTACAATTGTTTTAACGAATTACCTCTTGAAAGGAGAAGTGCTTTGTCTGAAGATTTGCCTATATAAAAGAAACAGGCTGATAGGAAGAGAATCAGTTGAAGAGTTAGAAGATGGCAGTCGTCGCGGAAACGTCAATAATGATACTGTTTGTCGTCCACGTTCTATAAAACGATAAGTGGACCCCCCCCCCTCTCTCTCTCTCTCTCAAAACGACCTGGACCGAGGTTGAAGGTGCAAGTAGACTTTACAGCTATGACGGCGAATCTGAATTCTGTCAGCGCTGTATAAGGGAATCGATGACAAGCTCGTAAAGTGACGGTTGATCCCTTACCTCCTTCACTCTCGAAAAGAGATGAAAAGATGAAAATACGTTAGAGGAAGAAAATGAGATTGGATGTCGGTCTTCAGTCGATAGCAGAGCGTTGAATCCTTTATATGCTGGCGAATATGCTGACTTCAAATTCTCAATGTTAAATTAACCGTATTCCACTGAACAAATATAAAAAGAGGAATAAATTTCATGCCATGTGGAATTGTGGACAGGTCATCCCTATTTTGTCAAATGAAAAACGCTTTTTATTCGTTCATTTCATATGTCGATCTGTTTCATCTCAAATCATCAATTTTATTTGTTAACATGCGAAAAACGTTTTGTCATCAATAATACGTTCATGTAAAAAAATTTAACAGTTTATAAGTATCAGTTTGAAATTTTATTAGCAATGTATGTAGGTAGTTAGTTTTTATTGCTTTCATACTACAATCGATTCTGACTTACCACACGCTTTCCTCAGAGGGCACTCTTAATTACCAAACACTCGCCACCTCGAGTCTTTATTTAGTCTCCATTGGTCTCCATATATCACATTCATTTACACTGAAACCTAGATTTGAGTCCCATTTTGGTTGGTCAGCGAACACATATCAAGGGAACGTGCAGGTCGTAAGTCAGCGGCGTATGTACCAGTGTTTCCTTCTCGACTCCTCACCTCACCTCATCTATGTTTAGGAGCAAACCAACTTCTCAGAATCACAGAAATCTAGGTGACTCAAATCTAGGTTTCAGTGTAAACAGGTCCAGAAACTCCGGTGGTGGGGCACTTGCCTAGAAGCGAAGACTCGCATTATGAATTAATAAGATTAGTGCTTCTCTAAGTTACCAACTTGACCAATAAGATAGGAGTGCGACGATCGGTGGGTAGAGGGTCGGAGTTAACTCAAAAGTTACTCGGCAAATATTATTAGACATACGAAGTTATTTTATAACGAATAGTGGTGCATTTATAAATTGTGGACAGGGGCGTATTAAAGATTTACGGGGCCCGGGGCTGTAATAAATATAAGGGGCCCCCTTAAGGGCAGCAAACTATGATTATTTTATGAATATAAAGTTTTGTTGATTCGCGGAAAACGCCAACAATTTATACGTTTTCCGTGAACTCAAACATGCATCGACTGGCAGCAATATATTTTAATATACCTAATGCAGTCTGAACGCACGTGCTTTGATTATCTTATTTTCAAAATTATAAATTTTGATTCATTCATGGTTGCGTCTGCAAAGTTAAATTGCGTGTGTAAAAAAACGCAAATGCACAATATGATATTTTTTTATTCGAGCTTGCGGGGCCCTTTGGATGTGGGGGCCCGGGGCTATAGCTCCCCCTAACTCCCCCCTTAATCTGCCCTTGATTGTGGAGGACAGCTTCTTCCACGCTCGTTCAGTTTGCGGAGTATGATTTTCCATTACACCAAGCAAACAAGGCCCGGACGACCTGCCAAGAAGATTAAGAGGGATGATAGTTGTAAAAGCGCTTTGCGCGAACTTCCACGTGCCTGTTAATGCGACACGAGCCGAGCTCCAGCAACCGCGCACGTAGACGAATTAAAGTACACATGTGTACACGTGTTTTGTCGACTGGTGCACTCAGCCAAACTTTGCCGGATGACGAGTTAAGGTGTTCCTGAAGTTTTCCACTGAATACACTGCATATCGTTAGTGTATTTCGTTAGTATTTTAATTTAAACTTAATGGGATTATTCATGAACGTACTGTGAAGTTGTAGAGGAGAGTAGGGTAAAACCGGGTACTTTGTCTGACGGCATCGTATGAAAAAGAGAAAAGTTAAAAAGCTTTGATTTAAATTGAATTGTATTCTGTGACACTTTAGCTACAAGAAACTGAAGTCCGGTGTCCAAAAAAAAGTTGTATGATATTTAAGGCCATGTGATACTTTTTTGGCGGGACAATCGGGTTCAGATTACCCAGGTTTTCTTTTCCACAAAAATAAATATTTAAAAAAAATTAATTCGGAGAATTTTTTAAATGTATTAAGGGACCGATATTGACTCTCGTTTGGGTCAATAATAAGAAAAATAATTATTATGAACACTTGCGGAAAGCATAGCGAACCTAATCTCAAAGTGTCGAATACTTTACGAATTTTAGCAAAATGAAACTTTTTTTCATTATGCAAGATAAAATGAGTTAATATCGGTCTGTTTTCATGTTCTCTATCATTTCCCAAAGTTTCAGGGCAAAATATTTATTTTTGTGGCAGAAAAGTTGGGTAATTTGAAAATCATATTCTTAAAAGTATCACATGCCCTTAAAAAAATATTTAAAAAAAAAAGCGCGAAATTCCCGGCTTTGCCACGAGAGGGTAGGGTAAAACCTGGTACCTATAAAAATGATTTAGAAATACATCGCATTTAAGAAAAATGAAATTTAATGTACCTAATTGTACGTTCTATATGATGAGGGCGCCACGAGCTTGGCAGTACCGTAGCCAAAAAGCGGGCGGTACCCTAAGCGGATAATTTCGTTAGTTCGCTTTAGTTCACCAGATTTCGTTTTCGTTGCGTTGGGTACTTTTTATTAGATAGCTAATTGTTTATAGTCTAGAAACTTTTTAGTCTAGACACTTTTTATAATAAAAAGAGTCACTAATTGTCATATGTAAGTGAAAATAAAATTAAATAAAGATAATTTTCATTAAATAATGTTTTTATTGATGTAAAATAGGCATAAATTTACAGAAATTGCCAAACTTTTTCTCAATTACAAGTCAGTTATACTATTTATGGTCAAGATAGGACGAATAATATATCCCTGAAGGATGTAGGTTCTGACCATTAGAGTCTAAGTCCAAGTCCAAGTCCCAAATTTATTGGCTCTATTATATAAACGTGAACACCCTCGTAAACAGTTGCAGGTCCATGAGGTTCATTATAACTTATGCTAATCCATCCATTTATGTGAGCTGTAAAAGAGTTGCCATTTGTCAAACGTACGATTTCACCTCTATGTACACGTCTCAGTATATTATAATTTCCGTGTATATTATTCATTTGTCCTTCTGCTTCTCGGCTTGTGCCTGCCTGTGAACTTAACTCTGTAATAAAAAATAAAAATTAAAAAACTTTTTATTTTCTGGAAAAACAGCTATTCGTTATTTTAACAATATACCTATACTACTGTCGGAAATTGTTGGAATGCGAGAAGTTTAAAAAAAAAACATTCTCGTTCACACGTCGCGCTCCGTGTTGCGCCCTACGTGCGCTTGCGCCTATATGTTTTTATTTAAATTACTACAACTTGAAATGCAAACGAAAACTAATTTACTTAAGGTTCTATCGACCTTGAACACATTCTTATCAGGGCACTCGCGCTTCGCGCTTGATATTTAATAAAAATTTTCTGCTTAAATTTCTCTACTTTTCCAATAAATTACATAATTTTAAGAAATATGCTTGTACAACTATCTAAAAAAAAAACATGTTTTTCAAAGTTATTTTTAAAACTTATAGATATATGTTAATTTCTCAAATAATTATCGAGATTATTTGCTCTTTTGCGTAACATTTTAGATGATAATGTAATATGTAATCTATAAATTTACACGGTAAATTCTATTATATTAAGTATTATATTAACTGTTCTTAATTGTTTAATGATTATGTATATTAAACTCTATACCTCGGTCCGGGACTGCTTATTCAGATATTGCAAAATAAAGTTTAAGTTTTTTTCATTATCATGAAAAAAAAAATTTCATAAAAATATTACTTTTTATAAAAATTTATAAGCTTTTTATCTTCTAAGCGGCCATTTAAAATTTTTTTAAATGATATCAGATTGGTATTGTCAGACTTAAAATAAGACCTTGTCTGCCTTCCGATAATTGACTCATATAAAAGTGAGCGATTACCAATTTTTATTTCGATTTGAAAAAATTTTAATTTTTGAGGTTTTGATTTTAAATTTTGAGACAGATTACACAAAATACGAGAAAAGTCAAGAGGACAAAATTTTTTCTTTTAAAATACTGAGTAATGTCTTTCAAGAATTTTTTTATTGGATTCTTCCTTTTAGTTGAATAATAGAAAATAATATTATAAAATATACGTGTATTATACTTACGAACATAATTGAGGAAAATCGCCAAGGTAAAGAAGAGAGTAACAATAACGATCCTCATTTTCTCGAAATAATGAAGTCTATTAATTCTTGTAATTTTCTTCAACGGAGAAATGAAATAATAATAAATTCTAAATGTTAACCAGTTATATACCATTCACTTATATCTTACTTATCAAAATCGTAAATATTTGCGTTAGAAACATTTACTTTTTTAGCAGTGCCGTAACGGTACATTTTGACGCCCTGGGCAAAAGTAGATCAGTGCGCCCTTCATATACTCCCCCCCCCCCTCCGAAGAATATTAATTTTTACTTATATCCTATTTCTAAAAAGATCTAAATTTATTTTAAATTTATCGAGATACTTAAAAAATTTTTGAACAAATTTTTGAAAAAATTTTGATAATTTGTTTGCTTGACCTGCGCCCCCCCCGAGCTTGCGCCCCGGGCAGTTGCCCCGGTCGCCCCGCCCTCGTTATGGCACTGTTTTTTAGTGACATTAAACTTTTGGCATAGTAATAAACGTAAAGATAAGAATTTATTTCTTCGATTTCTTCTAAAATTGTATGTTCGTTCTTCATTGACACAATCTTAAGGTTAATATTTTAATATTCTCATTACAGAATTTATTAGATTTTATTATGTATCACACAGGATATTTGATGAGAGGAGTTATTAAATCGAATCGAATTTAATTAAATGATTTGAAGGGGTTTAAATTGAATTAAAATACCAAATTTAAATAATTGACAAAATGAATTTATTTAAATCTCAAAGGTGCGAGAGGTGCAGCCTCTAGCTGAGGGAAAGTGAAACGAAGTTAGATAAATAATAGAATTAATAATTTTGATGTAACAAATTAGTCAAAATGTGATTGTCGGTTTAGACGTTCAAGCACGTTCAAGTTAGCAAGGTTGTACCTGTATAACGTTATATTTTGTTTGTTTTAAAACTGAAATGTATTGGGTTCTCACAAAATAGTCCGGGTGTCCTGGCACGTTGTATTTGCATGACCACGTGCCATTATCCTCTGACACGTACAGAACCTTGGTAAACCTGTTAGTGGTACAGCGCGGCATGCATGTAGTAATCGGACAAATTGCACTGCTCCAGGTAAGCACGCTTATATTGCGTAGTAGGTACATGCACAGGCGACATTCGAAAACGACTGAATTCATTTAATAACCGCAGTCTCGCGGATTATTCATAATTAACGTACACATTAAATCCGGCGAATTATTCCTCAAATTTGATTAACGAGATAACCGTGTGATGTAAACTCTGTAAATGAATTTCCTCTTGAAATGAACTTCAAATTTTGATTCTTACTAGAAGGTGAGATTAATAAAATTTAATATGAGAGAATCATGTATTGTACAGCATTACATACTCATTACATAGGTCAACAAAAAAAATTTTTTTTTAAGTTTCTGTTCTAATGCATAAATTCTGCACAGAGAGAAATGCTATGGTTGAGCCAAGCATATATATTGATAAATATGGGGCAACCATAGATTGGTCAGCGCAACCAAAAAAATAGATAAGCTAAGCAATTGAATGGTTGCGCTGACCAAACTATGGTTGCAGCAACCATAGATATTGTTGCCCCATATTTTTCAATATATATGGTTGGCCCAATCATAGCTTTCTCTCCGTGTGATTTTATTCATCGGGCCCCGGGGCCTATATTATAGCGGGCCTCCTTCCCCTTCTCCTTTCTTCTGAAAATTTCAAATTTCAAGACCAAGAACCCCCTGCGGAGCCCCGAGCCCCGGTCCCTTAAAGTTACATGTTTACTTGGACCAATTCAAAGATAATATTTTTTGCCTACTTAGAAGAGCAAGGAGGGGTTTGGCTCTGTTGGTGGTAAAAATTATCTCTTTAATGTTTCAAGAAAAAAAAATTCGTAATTACTAATTCCGCTTCCCCAGCTATAGAAAAAATAATTCCGAGCGAGTAGATTTTGTAAAGAATGTGTATATTTTCGTAATCTGTTGTTCTTATGTGATTAGGGCTTTTCTTTTCTTTCTTAAATCAAAATTGAATGCATACTAGGGTTCATGTGAGAAGCCACAAAACTTTTGAAATTAGATATAACTATATATTCTATTTCATGATAAAATCAGTTGTCGGTATCTAGATTAGGTGAAAAAATTGTTCAAAATTTGTTCAGTTATCATAAGAATGTTTGATTAATCATTGAAAATTACAGGCTCTCGCTTTGTACAATAATGGAAATATGAAAGTTGGTTTGTAAAGCGACGAGAACAAAGTAACGTTTACGTATATATGGTGCACATAATACCTCGGTGACCACTGTAGTGGGAAACGGTACGGGGAAATAATTCATTAATTAATTAATCGTACCGTACGATCGCGCTCCCTCGTCCGCGATTAATGGCAAAAGTTGGTAGTACGCTTTGCAGATGCTCTCCCCTCCCTTTACTACCACCCTGCCAATTCATTCGCATGACTGTTCGCATAATAACGTTTGTTATGCGAAACGGCTGAGAAATTTATACGGGTCGTGTACTTGTGAAGGAGGTATTCCATGTCGAGTGGTTGGTCCACTTGAAATTGCAATGATGTCCACTCACGCGAAAGTTGGTAACATTGTTGCCGCTGTGAAAACTACAGTTTTTCAGCAAACCGCCTTTTTATGCGTTTGAGTGGATGACGTTGTTGGATTGAGTGACAATTTTAGGGCGTCGATCAAGTTGCTTTCAGAATTCCCGCTTGTCATATGCGTAATGTGTACAGTAGTACGTAGAGTATATATATATATATATATATATATATATATATATAGGCGAGTTCTCTGCCAAAAATGAAATCACAAATACTAGAGCAAAAACTAAGTCGAAAACTATATGTAGTTACAAAATGTTGTAAAATGCGTAGTTTTAAAATTATAGAGCAACGAAGTTGACCAATCAGAAGCACGATTTAGACCAATGATGTCTAACCTGAATACCTGATGTTCTCGAACTTCTCCTTTTCTCCTGTTTTTTCCCTTTCTCCGATCGTTTCACCGAAAATTATTCTCTTCTTTTCGCCACTGACGAATAGCGCGAGGTTCGAGCGTCTTCCGGGATCGCTCGGATTCGTCCGCCCGGCAGCCGAGGAGACCCGACCCATCGAATGTAGTAAGAGAGGGGATTGATCAGTTGACATTCGACAAAAATAAAGATTTTGAAAATATTTTTTTATGAGATTCAAGTAAATTCCTTGTATTACTCTGGTATTACTTTAATAACCTGAAATTATAGTTATAAAGAAAGATAGTAGATATAGTTATAGTTATTATAATTAAAATTTGATGGGTTCTACGAAGAGTGTGCTATCGCTTTATTTCTTGTACTAGGGCTGGGGAAAGAATCGATAAGTATCGATACGGATCGATACATTTAATGCTTGTCGATTTTCGATACTTTTTTATGTTATCGATAAAAAATCGATAAAAAATAAAATTCTTTTGTAAGCATCCATTTATTTTGCAAATGGATGCTGAAAACTAAGTCTGTAAACCTCTTTGTTCGTCTCTCGTCATTCATTTTTTGCCGTTCTGTGTTAAAAACGTTTCCAAGCACCTAATGTGATTCAATGTGATTCAAAGTCAATAATTATTTTAAGTTCTACTGTGATAAAAGTAATTTGAAGTTCTATTAATAAAAAATAATTTCTATATTTTCTTGACTATAATTATTTCAATTTTCTTGGTATTTCACTATTTTGCATCCTCAAGTGAAATTTATTCATTTCACACGCTTTTCCACAAGAGGGGGGAATTATCGATTTTTTATCGATACATATCGATAATTTTCCAAAATTCTCGATAACGTATCGATACCTTTTCTTATCGATTTTACCCAGCCCTATCTTGTACAAAAGAATTTATCAGCGCGTTTTGAGTGAGGATTAAGCAGACACGTACCCAGGGGGAAGGGGCCCTGCCCCCCCCGAAATTTCAGAAAGTTCAGTTTTTTGTAAATTTTTACGTATGATATTCTGAAGAATAACAAGATATGCACAAAGAACCAACCAATACAAAAATTTTGCTATTTTTTCATTCAGCAAAACATTTGTGCTATATGTATAAACAATTATCGATATTCGATGATATTACTTTTGAATCTGTGCCCCCCCCCCCCCGAAACAAAATCCTGGGTACGGGCCTGGAACTAAGATAAACCGACCATTACTGGAACGACGTAAAAAGTATGATTAATACTGAGAATACTAAATATCGTTGCATATCTTTTATATTCTACCGTAAATTATAAAAGTAAAAATTTTCTAGCATTTTTGAAGGTCTTATGAATTTATTGCCAGTATTTATTTTTGTTTTGATGTTATACCTACATTTAATGTAGGATCAAAGACAGATCTGTGCCATTATTCTAGAGAAGACTCAAATCTGATATCTCTTTTTAAAACCAAGATTTCTTTAATTCAGTAAATACAGTTACTCTACAATTCATATAATATAATTATTTTCAACCCTTGCGGTTATCCTAATTCTTGTGACTGGAAATTTTCTATTTCTAAAATGAGGAACTTCATCATTCATTTTAAACTAGGAATGTGTAGGTAGATAGCATAATTTCTTTAAAACTTGTTTTCGACGGGCGTTGTTTACTGAAGAATTGCGAAAAATAAAGATCCAATATCTGATAACAGCAGGTGGAAGAGAATGCCTTTTCTTATCTGTTTTGTAGAACTGTTTAAATTAACATAATCACTAAGTTTGACGGTGTCGTCACAACGTTCAATATAGACAACAAGGAAAATGTTCGTTTTTAATACAAATACACTAATTTTTCACAGGACAAAGAATCAAATAAAATCGTTCTTTTGGGGCATCCTCAGCCTTTTCAAGCTACGTCTATTTATAGATTTTTCAGATCTCACGTTCCCATGTGGAAAAATTTCGTGCATCTGATCGGAGTGGATAGAAAAGAGATAGAAATGAATGTGTTACGATAACCCAGAGTTCATTAAGCCATATTACGTTGGTGATGGTGAACTTATTTATTTATTTACGTACAAGCATGCGTCAGAGGCTGGGTCTTAAATTAATTGATATTTTCTTCAAATTCACACATTTAGTGAAGTTGTATTTGAGTTTAAGTTTAAATAAAAGAATATGAAGCTAAATTTATTTACGTGAAAACGATCGCCTGAGTGTCTTTCTTCTCAGAACAATTTTTATTTGAAGTCTAATTAGTAACTGTTTTATTGTGCATGATAAAATGTTATATGCACAAGAGTTTCGTCTACGAAACACTCAAATAGCAGCTTTCAGATTAAAAAAAATGGTGGTAGTAAAAAATGCATATAGTTATATAGACCTTTCATAATAAAGTTCACTTTATTATTCACTTTACTACATGCACTATATAACATGGGCATTTAAACTGAATAAAAGATAGCTTTGTTCAAAACATCAAGGAAGTGATAGAACGCTTTAGTGTGGGTGAACGACGTATTATCGACCTGTTGTAACATTATATATAGGTGACGATCTTGTGGTGGATTTTACCGTCGCTTATTTTCTAGCGTTACGGTGACGGTAATGGCGATAAAGGCGTCGAAACGCAAACCCTCGTTACGAAACTCGTACACGGTGGAAGAAATATCGACGAAACTAGCGTCGATACTAGAGCGCAATATCACCGAAAATTTATATTTACGATAGATATTTTAGAGAAAATAATCCAGAAGCAAAGTAACAGGTGATGTCAATTTAAAAAAAAATTCGAGTAGCAATTTGAATTGGAAGGTAGTTTATTGAATTTTTATCCCTTTTTAACCATAATTTCGTTTCTATTTTTAGGAACTTCATTATTGAATGAATCTATCGTACTTTATTATTAGTAATTTTTTTACTAAAAAAATAGCAATGTCAGTTGAATGGTCTCTTCTTCGATTTTCCTTAACAATAAATTTAAAATAAAAAACTGCCAAGTATTATTTAGAACGTATTTCAACAATTTTTAGAGCTATAATAAAAAATATTAATGCGCGAATGTTACTGTCTCATATTTTTTAAAATATAAACTGGAGTGATAGATGTATGAATGTCGAGAAACAGAGTGCGAATCTCGATACAAGGGGATTCACTTCTCCTAATCCATTGCACGTGAGAAAATGTCACGAAGGTGTCGAGAACACCGCTCACAATGAAAAAGAAGAGAAAAAAATGAAAGTAAGAAACGGGAAAAAGAAACCAGGAAAAATTGTGTGGGGAGTGAGTCTGGAAGTGAGAGAATAATTATTTCTCCAAATAAAAAAGAAGCTAAGAGAAAATTGTTTGAATTTTTTCTCTTGTACTTCTTCAGAGAGGTGAAATTATACGCAATCCCTAAATTGCTTTCATTTTATTTTTTTAATTTTCTTCATCTTTTATACACAACAGAAAATAATGGAAGAACCAAATTGTAAAATGGCATAACTTCAAGGAGCTTTTAGATTTTTCTTTAAATTTTCCTGAATGACTCAAGAAAAATTTTTCAGTTCTCTACCGACGCGATCAAATCATCTTACGATTTCAGGCCTATACCATAGCCACACCTTGAGAATTCTTATTTCGTTCGATCAAAAGTTATTACCAATGTCATTTACTTTATGTTCTTATAGGTATTAAGGACTCAGATGAAGAAAAAATCAGAAAGCCGTCAATAACAGTGTTGCCTTTCCTTAATCAATCCTTAATCAAAAAATGATATAACGAGATATCGAACTCATTGGTGATACATGACATTGATTGTACATTTTTCATTTACGTATAATTTTAAAAAATATATAAATTTACAATTAGGTCTTGGATCAAGCAACTTTAATTTAAACGCACAATATCATCAAAACACTTAAAATTGAATTTTTTAAACGATTCTTAAATTCAATGTTTGAATATCAAGTATTTTCATTAAAGAACACTTGTCCTGTGTTTTGAAGAAACGAGATATTCGAAACCTTCAACTTTAAATGTGCCAACTCCTGACCAGCTTGTATTAATTGGAATGATGATATCTCCGCATAGTTCTTGGCAGAGAAGGCCGCCATTATTTTGTACCCGCTGCCTGTTTCGGACAGTTGGTTGCTTTAATTATCACCTATGGCCGTGAGTCGCAAACAGTCACGAGAACGTGTACTCCATACACGAGTATGTGCGTGCACTCAATGAGTTTTGGGTCACATATTTTACTTCCTCTACATTTTATAAAAAGAAAAGATAATAATTTTATGCCATCTTCTAGCTTCTTTCCCAACATCCTCTTCCAAACCGCTTTTCTCAAATTCTGCTTCAACTCCCTTTTCTAAGTCCTTTTCCAATAATCGGTTTTCTCACCGCTTTTCCTAACTTTTTCGGAGCCAAAAAATAGGTTGAAAATAGGAAGGAAATATGGAGATTTAAAATGTTGTTATGAAAAAGAGTTTCGGAAAGGTGTCGTGAAAACAGGGTGAGAAAAACGGGTTTGAAAATGGAGATTAGAAAATAGATTTAAGAAAAGAGAGTGGGAAAAAGAGCTTTGGAAAAGGAAGTTAAAAAAGGAGATTAGCAAAAGAGTTTGGAAGAGAAAGTTGAAAATAGAGTTTGGAAAAGTGGTTTGAAAAACGTGTTTGGAAATTGAGTTGTGAGAAGAGCATGGGAACAGAGGGGTTAGGGAAAGAAGGATGGAGAAAAAGATTGGAAAAAAATTTATGAAGAGGTATTTGAACAAAGAGGTGTAATAGCATATTTTAGGATTTTTTAGTTTAAAACATAAGTAATTTGAATTTTAAGCTATTTAGTGCAAATACTGAAAAAATTTTGATAATTGGAATTATACCTTCCCGAATACCGATATACTGTAACATGTCCAAGAACTAAATATATTAGCAGAAAATTGAAGAGTTTCCTTCATCATGATTAATCGAAAGATAAATGTGAAGTCATTGGACGTTGAGCTAGTACTGCACCAAGTAAGTTCAAAATTAGTTGCACCAAGAACAAGTTCCTAAGCACAACGAACACAGTGGGGAAACCTTGGATAGAGCCTAGGATGTCTGGCGGTGAGGAAAGTTGGAAGCTTCTCTTCGGATGCCGCATTAAAGGCAGGATAGTAACCTGCCCTCTGGCACCGCGATGCTCTTTTCGTTTTCATGTAAATTCCGCGCACTGCAGGAATTACCGTTTCCTGCTCATTTCATGCAAAATAAATAATATACCGCAGACCATGCTGCTTTATTAAAATTCCCATTAATTTGACCAGTGCATGGACGACGTCTTGCCGTTGGCTAATTTACTTTCCTAGCTTTTCAGGATAATGTTAACCGTTAACTAAGCTAATATTAAAATGTAAATTCTCGCTAAGATTAAAAAAGTAAGTAAATCAGACGAGTGGGATTATTAGCACAAAGATGGCCACCGCGTTGTTGCGGATTAGATTTATTTTCTTATTTTATCATATTCTATGTTACGAATTTTTCCCAAATGCTTCTCGCCTTAGAGCTTATATTCTCATAAAAAAATTCCCGCTTCTCACTCGAAATTAGAATACAAAGTTTGTAGAACTACATAATAAATTAAACGTAGCATATCGTGTTTGAAACTATAACTTTTACCTAAAAGTAAAAGAACAAAATCTTTTTCCACCCACTTTTTAAACCCCTTTTCCAAAATTAATTTCTCAAACTCTTTTTACAACAATGCTTTTTATAATCCTCTTTTTTCACCCCTTTTTTAACTTCCTTATCTAAACACCTTTTTCAAATCGTTGTGTTCTACCTTTTTATAACCCCCTTCTCCAAATCGCCTCGATACTCTGACGTTGTTTCCTGCAATCAGTATTTAGACGACCATTTACAGCCAAGTTGTCAAAACATCATTAAAAAATGACAAATTTCTATATTTACAATATCGAATTTGGTTTCCGCTAATAATAATTAATACTTGGTCAAGGGGAATGTCACGTGGTCGAAAGGGGATCATGTGATCGAGGGTGCAACAATAAGAGATCCCATGGTCATGTCCTATGGTCCCATCAATGTCACGTGATGAATGAAGAGGTCAATAAGGGCATATGTGACTGTGCTGGATTCTTGAAAGCGGGAGATATTTTTATAATGTAGATAAATAATATAAAACAAGTTTCATACTACTTTTGGCAGTTAATACATGAAATGTCATTGTTAAGTATATAATATAATATGTATAAAGATCGAATCTAGAATATTTGGCCACTTGAGAAACTTAAACGCGCTCGAGTATTGTGTGATTTAATGAGCAAAGACTTAATCAACCACCTAACCGCCTCAATTTGATGGACTGAACTAGGCACGATTAAACATTTCAAACTTTAGCGGTTCTCACGAACTAAGTTTCCTTAAGTCCGTTAAGTTAACGCGTACTCGTTATCGGGTTAGACAAGCTTCAAGCTTCTCCTAACTTCGTTTGGTTAGGATATCAAATATTTTGCGAAGAGTGGGATGACCCCTGGTAGCTTTTTAAAACATTATTAAATTGTTCCTAATTTCCTTTCTTATTAGGTTGTTTGATTTTACTACAAAAGGTATAGTAAAAATCTCAAAATTTTCCTATTATCTCTATGGTACTAAGTAAAAATAATAAAATATAAATTAATGCCTAATAAAAATTTCAACAAAAGGTATCTTCGTGAACATTCGTTTGACATTTCTTTGAATGACGTATCTTAGTTATGTTGCTTTCAAAAAATGATCTTCAATCATTCCCGATAATTACGACTATGCTGATTCCTCTTCATTGACAACCAAAAGAAAAAGATTTCAACAGAGATTCATTTTGTGTATAGGAATGGTCTATCGGGAATGGAAATGAGTGATTGAAAAGTTGCCGGAATGAAATAACGCAACTGAAATTCTCTGATAGGAACAGTGAATCCGAAGAGAGAAAGAGAGTGACAATAGGAGATCGACACATATACAATGTAGAGTTACAACGAAGGTGTAAATGGAGTTGACGATGGAAATCAGTTCCCCTTCGTGAGTACTGTTGCACACCTTCGCCTCTATCGCACCAATGCCTCGTTTGCTTTTAATCCACCTATTATACACGTTTAAAGTTCAGTGACACGAACGAGCGTGCCTGCGATAAATTAATTGCATCTATCGTGTAGTTCAGGACATTGCTGTGATAAAAAATAGCGTTACTTCACTGAACCGTAACCTGAACGCGATATAGTTCAGAATGTAAGGAAAAAAATGTTGAACAATTTTTAGTTTGTAATTTGTTACTCTCACGACTCTACCTTAATCAGATTTTTAGTAAGTGACCTTATTTTATCGGGTAGAGAAAGTCGCTTCTAATTAGGCCATTATTTCATAATTATTATGTTTTATTGTGAAAAGGAATAATTAAACTTATATAGAAAGTATAATTAAATATACAGTAAGTTCCACAAGACCATCGTCACGATTTTTGGAAAAGGAAGTATTATTTTAAAGAAACAAAAACACTGTTTTAACGTACTCCCAAAGGACGAAATAGCTATTTACTTGACAAATTGGAAATGTGGTTGTCGATTTTTTACTTTCCATTCCTAGCTTCTACTCAAACGTAAAATTGTTCCTTCCGTTTTACATTTCAAAGAAGGACAGGTTCGAAAGTTGTGACGAGATTTCCCTGTTTTCCACTTTGATGAAAGAATAAACTTTGTGCAATCAATACTTTCTGTAATCTAAACAATCATTCCTCTGACACTGTAGCTTTCGAAAAAGGATCGTCACCGAGAAAGCGAAATTGGAACAGGACATGAGAAATGTACGGATGAATAGGGTATATATCAGTGTGATAAATATTTCCACCTTTCCACTAAAGGAAATCACAAAACTCCTTCTGACGGACGTAACAAAAATTTATATGCTCATGAATATGATTTGTAGGTGACATACTGCGGGTAAATATTTTTTGGCGGCTGTCGGTTCAATATGAATGTCTTTCAATATTGACAAGGTTCTTCGCGCAACAATGGTATCGCAATAACTCAAATCCAAGCTCAGCTTAAACCATCGAATTTAATCTGTGAATTCTAAACATCTTGTAGATGTGACAGTAACGATACATTTTGAGAGACATGTTATTCCTTCTAAAGAAATTGAATCTCATTATTTGTATACAGTCAGAAAGTCAGCTATTTTTAAACAGAGCCTAAAATGTTGCGCTGTCACGATATTTCAAAGATTTGAAACTATTTCAAGAGATTTCATTTCATTTTTTCTATATTTTTACAACACTTAATTATTATTTTCAGCCACACATTTATTTAATTCATTTATCTACTTGTAAATGTGATTATGTGAACCACTTGCTACTTTTGATATAGTTAGTTCTGCTAACTGCATCACTGTCTGGAGAGAAGACAGAATTTAATCAATATTAAATATAGTAGTGCGATAGTAATATCGTATGCGATTTTCACTTCCTGTAATCTGATTATACAATTTATTGAATTAGTAATTAATTACAACATTGTTACTGGTGAATCTTCATGACAAATTGACTTTCGTTACAGGCTGTGATGGCGAAAGTCGAGGAAGAAGGGTACACTGTTAATCGATTGCGACGTCGCTGTATGACGATACTTGTATGTAAATTCATTTGTCAACAATCAAGCGATGAATATGCATTGCTTTGCAATTTGACATTTGATTTGATTGACATTTCTGTAATGCAATTATTGAGACGACGAACAAATGCAAATATCAGTACGTATAAATGTAGACGTACAGAATAAACTACTAAAAGATAGGTTTACGTGATTAGGTTTCTATTTCTCAGGGTTTTTTAATTATTTAAGTATTGATGAGTAAGCAACTGATGACAATTGTTACACAGAAAAAATAAATTCTCCCTAACGTAAGAGATTAATTAAACCCAAAATTTTTTGTGTTCATTTTATAATTTTTTTTTAATACTTTTCATTTTTTATACACCCTAGTAAGACGCCCTAACAATTGATATCAGTGAACATGAATATGTTGTGGTTGCTCATTCCCTTTATTCATCAAGGAATATGGATGCTGCGTGTGAGAAACTGTGATATTACTAATTGTTCACGATTAGTCTCATTTAAATTTACGGCAAAGGGTTGTGGTGAGCGCAGTTGAGTGTTTCGTACGCATTCAGCGTTAGCTGCTAAGAGCGTCGTCTGTATGCACACAGCAAATAAGATCAGGAATGACGATGTTTTATTAACGCGAGTGTAGTCTACTAAGGCAACTCCCCAGGAGGAGGTAGATCTCTTCTCAAACTAAATCCCTCGTAAGACCCTGAGACTCATGAGCTCTGCATTAAATGGCGATGTTCAATTCGCGCCTTATGTTTTATACATATCAAGAGGTTCCGCACTTCCTTCCCAAGTGTAACAAATGATTGTGATCGTGTTCTTAGAGTATTCCAGGCGTTAATTTTCATTGCAAGAACTCAACCGTGTAACTTTTTTTGGCATGAATAGCATGAATTTTAAATAGAAAGATTTGGTATTCATTAACTTTACACTTCATAAACCCAGGGGCCGATTATGTAACTTTTCGCTTTTTCACTTCCGCTTTTCTTTTCTCATTTCTCGTTTTTCACTTTTTAGTTTTTTTTTTTCTATATTCATAGATTCAGTTCGGTGTTTTTACATTGGTGAAAACTATTTTATGTTTCAGTGTTCATGACAATTTTTTATTAGTCATTGCATTTTCCATAATTTCTGTTTTATTCACTAGATTATAGTGCGAAATGGGATTGGGAAATCCAATTACAGGAAAATGAAATATGGAGTCGTAAAAGAATGAATGCAGATTCTACCTTCCTCTAAGCCCCTTGATCCTTAAGCGGCTAGTTAAGAGCGTTTTATTATAATTGCACTGAAAGATAAGAAGATATATTTATATCTATTTCACCTTGTACAAAACGTAGTGTGAAACGATGAATCTTTATCTTCGTAAATAATAATAATTAGTAATAAATATGTTTTGCTTCGCAGCAACCATATTTTTCAACCACGGAATTTTTCATAACTAGCTTAAAAATTTTCACGTGAAGATCTTCTATAGATTTAGCTATCTTAGATCAATATCAATGACACTATATTTTCTCGGAGCTCTCGTTGCATTTACTCAACGTTACCGTGCACCAATTTACTTAAGAAATATATCAGTCTCTTCAGGAAGTCAAGTAGAGGCTCGTAATTTCGTACGTTTGCCACTTGAGTCTTCTGGGAAAATACGGCTGCATTCTGAGATCACGTGATACCTACAATTCACAGTTCGACTTTGCTCGTGGGAGGAAGTAACATTCGCTTCTGCATAATCAAAATATAATTTGATTTCATATATATCAGAATCTGAGTTGAATCCCAAGTACAAGAATGATCACTCTTGGGTTCCTCTCCTCCTCAAAATGTAATTCAACTTCCTGGCTGGAAGTTGAGAGAGAAATCATAAGCTCAGATCCTACTGTCAGAAAAAGTCAGTATCAAGTTTAGCTGCATAATCCTCGATGGCTCGAATATTAGTTCAAAATATTCTTAAACTGTTATCTTAAATAGGGTAATGGGTACAGTGGTTGGCCAAAAAAATATTGCTATCACAGGTTAAAGCAAGAGGGATTCAATTTTAGAAATACATAACTAACCTTGTACTGATGTGGATATTAAAATATTATATATATGACTACAAAATGGGATTGCTCCAGTAATGTAAATTAGACGCCACTGTTAGTTAATCACAGCTCTCTTGGGCGTCGAGGAAATCCGTCTCCTTGTGAGTTGCCTATTAATCTCTTGACCCATCCCGATCTTAACATCCGCACCATTAACCCGCCTTCTCTCTGTCCTACCCTTATTTGTCTACCTCCATCCGGACCCAGTCTCGCATATCATATCGCCTTTATTCTTTCATTTGTCAAATACAAAGAAAATCGGCATGAATTTCGTTCTTTAGAATAAATTTCCAAAAGAATTTCCAAAAAAAGAAATGTAAATCTCAACTCTTGATTATCATTTTACTCTTGAATCGTCATGACTACAGTGGAGTAATAAATCCTCTAGTCGCAACTCACGTTTGTTATCCAGTATTTTACATACCGACAGATAGGGTGAGGGTAGATAGGCGAGTTTACTGTACTCTCTGTGACGGGTTAGTTGTGTCGATACCTCGTACATTGTGACGTTGCAAAATTTTGCAAGTCACAAACTTAGTTTTTTTTTTTTATTATTAAATCTAATTTATTAAATTAAAGTACCTCTGGAAGTTGCACAGCTCTCTTAAATCGGATATGGTCAAATTTAGTTAATTTAATTTTAGTTATTAATTGCGTTATTTTGTATCATTTTCATGTACTACTGTCGCTTGAGCTCTGGAAGATCCCTGCCTTATCCTGTTTATCCTGCTATTGTATTACATCATCTTGGAAATAACCTACTTTATTTTGGAAAATCTGGAATTAACCTCAGTAATGGATTATTATTATTTTATCTTCATCTATTTTGGAGCATTAAAGGACTTTAAGAAGCTTTTGGGACGCCTTCAGTAACTTAAAGGAATTCTGATGTTTCAAATTTTACCGCCATACCTACTGTTGCACCAGACACCTATCCTCTCCTTATTACCGACCGTACCTGAAGATCTTGGATAAATCATGTGATGCATGAGAATGTTGCGTTTCCCGCCTTTCCGCATGCCCATTCTTAATAATTGTCATGGGATGTGATTGCTGCGTTTGCCATTCTGCATGTCTGTTCTTTAACCTTTTTGGATGAGATTGCTGCGTTATCTGCCTTTCTGCATGCCATATTACGTGAACCCTTGAGTTTCCCATTTCTTCGGAAGGTTTCGTTCTTGCCTTTTCAAAAATATTACCTGAAAAGCCTGGTGCACAAGGCCCACTTAATTGGCAGTACGTTCCTGTGCAATAACGAGAGCTCTTGAATTTTTATTACCATCTTTATTATTTAATTTGGCCAGTGTGACGTACGAATTATTTGGGACATTTAAAGGACGATCTAACATCTAATTGGGTCAAGTTGGAAGTGTTTTTAAACATCTACTTTAATAATGGATTAATGGATATTTGGACCACTGCAGCACCCCCTTTTATTACGATCCTGAATTTCTCATCTACACTATGTCTCTTAGCAACGTCGAGCCTGGAGATCTCTGTTATAACGCCCCATGGTAACGACAGTCAATTCTTTTGGATTCAACCAATAAGAATCGAGCATTTTGGGAACGAAGAAGAAGACGCCGATTCCTAGCCATCTTTCGTTCGGCAGCTTCCAGAGGGAACACATCGTTCTTAGAAAAGTTTTGATAAAAAAGTGTAGTTTTGTGTTAGGAAGTTATACCTAATTTAAATTTCGTGTTCAGGTATTTATCTCTTTGATATTGTGAGAAATTCTTTATTGATTTGTATTGATTTATATTGATTGATTTTTGTGATATTTGTGATTTCCTAGATTGCGTCTGCAATTTAGCTTTTGTTCCCCTTTTGTGATTTTAATCCCTATTTTCTGACTTTGAATTTTGATTATGTATCTTTTTATTTATTACTTGTAATTCGGAAGAATTGTTTAACTATTTATGACCCATTTTATTTATTATATATTGGATTCAAAACTGCATGATTAAGAATTTATGTGATCATTATTTTATGCGTGTGTTTTCCCAATTTTGTTTTGACCCTTCCCTTTAAATTAATTTAAATTGTGTTTCTTTATTTAACCTTATCAAATTTAGAGAGTTGGAAAGAATGAAAGATCTTAAATTATTTTTTTTTTAATCTATAGATCTTTTGTATTAATATCTTTAGATACGCACTTTTGCTAAACAAAAATTACATTATTTGTCAATTTAATTATTTTATGTGTAAAAATTCATTAATTTTGTGAAATAATCTTAATCTATTTTAAATTAATAGATTATTTGTGATTTGACCCTTATAATACCTCTTTTGTAATAGTGTTAAAAAATTATTTAGCATTATATTCCTTTTCTTATTTGATTAATTGATGTAAATTAAAGTTGAATTTATAATTGAATAAATTCACATATTGTTAAATCTTGTATCTCTCATTTTCTTTTAAATTTAAATATTATTTTGGCTAAATTGTTTTTCGTCCCACCCCTCTCTACCAAACCGTCACTAAGACTAGTCGAAGGTTCCGCCAATTTTAATTTTTTTTTATTTATATTTTGTTCTTTGATCGAGAAGGTCTGGCGCCCAATTTTTATGTGAATAGGCGGACGTAACCCCATAGAATTTAAATTAAATAAAATTTTAATAGGGTTATAACATATACAGATCCGTGACATTATCTCACTATGACACGTCAAGCATAGCGTCGTAACAAATCGAGTCGTAAAGACGAACCGACGTATGCACCACTATCAAGGGCTCGTTTCAGACTATCTGTATATTGTCAGTCAGTCATTCGCTCTTCAATGAACCATTCGCGCAATCGTTCTTTCCTCACCCTGAATAGATCCATATTGAACATCGTTGTGAACCTCCCTAGCCACCGAAAAAAAAACCTTGATGAAAGCTTCTGACAAAAGTCCTATCAAAATATGAATCCGAACCATTCCGAATGAAATGCAATAAAAATAAAAAAATTAAAATTTTTCTGATAGGATATGAACGTTACAACAAGATCAGCATAAAAGGTGCGAATTCTATGCCATCCTTTTTATGACTACAATGTGCAGACAATGTGCATTGCAACATCTGATATCAACTCTCATTTAAACTACAATATCAAAGTGTTTTCTCCGTCAAGAAACGTCCTTTTTAAAGACAAAGTCTCAATGGAAATTGACTGAAACTACTGTTTCTGACTAAATTACAAAGTGATTCCAGTAAGGAATTTATCTCACTTTATCTCTACTCGAAGTAACCAGTAGAGATAAAGCGGCCTACCTGTTAAAGTGGTCAATTTTTAATAATTTCTTGTGCATCTTTTTATGATAGAATAATGTGCAATATTCTATTTGTAAATTATTTAACTAATAATGATAAAAATTGATTGTAATTATTTTCCTCTTTGCTTGTTAGTATTCTTGAATGCTGTTTGTAGGAGGCGGCGTCTTTATCAAGCAGACCAAGAATTGCTTGGTCCTTCTTGGAAAGGAATTTGACTGTAACTTGCCCTTTTTAAAAATGTCTTCTTTCATTTTTAAACATTTTTTTGTCAAATGAAGCCATAAATAATATTTCCCATAAGTTTCATCTTGGGACTGTCAGTGGTTTATGTGAAAATCCTTTTGAAATTACTGCTAAAAAATTCAATTCGCATTCTTAGGAACAAAGTTACAACCATTTGAAAATATCGGTATGAACGCCAGGATTAAAAATTCCAGCCCCTCTCGTTTAAAAACGGATGATAATAAAATTCTGTAAATTGGGTGGTAAACTATCATCAAGTGGACAAAAAAATTCTGAAAATGTGAAGGCAATCCAATGACACGACTTTAAATATTCGAAAAGTTAAGAAATAATACTCCCCCCCCCCTAATTTCTTCTATATTCATCCTCGAAGGCATATTATTACAAAATAAAAGCGAAGTTTAGCGTTGAGCATGATGAAGAACATACTTTACGATCTCTTGAGAATTTGAATACTAACTGGCAGCGGTAATAACGCTCCGATTCCATTGAGATCCGGTCTGTTCGAATTCGGTTTATACCTTTATGGATCCATTTCATCTCTCCGTGATTTCCCAGCAGAGACCTTACACAGGCGTAAAGCTTCCAGAGCATCTGTTGTAAAAGTACAGGGATTGTTCGAGCTCATCGTTATTACTTTATATGGGTCAGCGAAACATAAACAAAGAGTATGAAACATTTTAAAGTGCCCCCTCATAAAGCTTAATGCAAATTATAGACAACTGCAAAAAATTAATTGACTTCATTAAATCTAATTCTGTTATATAAATGATTAATGGAAAGGGAAAGTTTTAGAATTTGTTACTTTTTTAATTTTCATCTAAAGAATCAATTTAAATATATGTTTTGCATTTAGAATCCACCTTTCACTAAACCATTTCATAGATGCAAAATAGTTCGATCAATACATATATAAATTAGAAATATGGAAGTCGTACAGCTTAGTATGTATTCAACACCTGATCTTATTCACCTAAATCCTCTCATTTCTGCAAACACATTTCTTGACATCAATGTCTATGAAGACTCGACAGTATTGAATTGGAAAATAATTTCCCATATACAAGGGCAAGATTCAATCTGAATATCGCTTTACAAAAGCTTTAGAATCCTTCGTTTTCGCTTCTGCCAGTATCGAAGCCATTCATTTTGATTAATTACAAATGTATGGGCAAAAAATGTTTTCCTTAATTTAATAAGAACTTTTCTTTTGTATCAGACCCCAAACTTTTCCTCAGAACTCTTCCTATATAGGTACTAAACAGGATTTAATTAGTATTTGTGAATCAGGATTAACGTTTATTTTTGAAACATACTAGTGTAAATCATTAGTAAAAGGTGTGAGAAAAAAGTGTTTTATTAGATCTGTGTATTCTTAGGATTTATACTTGCGTAACTTGCGTGAATTATAGAGCGTGCTTGGGATTCCGCCTGAATCGATGTGCCAGACGTGCACTTTTCGTGAAATTGCGACTATTATGAATTCAAAATTATTATTAACGATCACTTCCTCGTATCTTGGAGATACATGAAGATACCATTTCAATTTAAAATGAGGAAACAGATTTAGCTTTGATATATGTAACATATTTCCCTCTAAAACAAATTTCGGTTTTTGATAAACGATTTTTTTCTTAAACGAAAGAATCTGCTCTGTAGAAAGAACCTCGAAAAGTTATACACACATTAAATCTTGAAAATAGAGTTTTATAGTATTTTTCTGTAGAATATAGACGCATGAATTTAATATTTATTTCGTTTAAACTATGTATTTCTAACAGCCGATTAGCAATGAAAGGTGAAAGAAATTTCGTTTCTGTTTAATGACCTGAAAGTTATCGACCCTCAAATGCAGTTCAGATGTGAGGTGCCTCTATTTTCGCGGTAAATCTTTTAATACGACAAGACGACAAAGCTATAGCCATTCGAAAGAAAGGGCCACGAATTTCGATGAAAGCCGGTTAAGACGTAAAAGAAAATAGATAAAAGGAACAGAAAGGATCAGACTTCCTCCTATCTTTCCTTTCAATAAGATTCCGCGCGAGTGCTAGCTCATACCAGGCGTGAGTCGTGCTGGAATATTGAGAATCCAACCTTCCCATTCCTTATTGCTTATAAATCAAGATGCATCCCAGCACGATTGCACATTGTGAAATGGACAATTCCTTTTGTAATTAGTTGAAAGTGCTGATAACAAGAAAAATAGTCGTTCTCGAAAATAGAGTATTGCTTCGTACAAATGCAATTTAAAATTACCTTCATATGTACTTGATGGTGCGCAATAGGACGGAATCGCGCAAATCTGGCCAAAAGTAGATGATGTTCATAAAATGGGCCAAATTTTATTACTCACGGGTTATGAATCTGATATAAAAAAAAAAAACAAAACAGCGAATCCAATATGATGGGCTACTATGTAAATAAATTTTGCATTCTTTTCAAAATTGGCATAAGGAAGAGGACTATTCTGTCGTTTTAATATATCAAATGTCATACAATAATAATGAATCTATAGAATACAAAGTGACTAAGTTTACTATAATTTAATATTATATCTAAAAGGAATTATCTGGAACATTAATACCACAATTGCAACTCTATATATATTTAAGGATATTATTATATTTTTAACAAAGGATGTTTACTTAGGAAACGTCTGTATTCGAATGCAAACTTCCGTTAATTGGACATGAGACTGCACGCTGTAGGTCTTACGTGCTTAGATGTAATTCCAATTCTAAGCATATGAGATCGTGGCAAAGAGCCTGAATAAACTTCCATTCAACGTATGCTTACACACGTAGTTGCTTTCTTGCATCTGTATACATGCATTGTTTACTGAGTTAAATCTCTATTCTCCGAGACACATCAGAGTTCTCAGACACTGAAGGAGATCATTGAACTTTCTGTTTCCTAGCTCCAATTGAAACGTACATTATTTAGGACTAATCCTAAATGCGAGTGTTAATTGAGACTAGCAGAGATTTAAGGAATTAAAAAATAAATCTGTACCACATTACATACTATTCAAAATAAATTTTTGTAAATCTTCTTGTCTTAAAAACCTTGTGTAAATGTCGGACAAAATAATTATACATATGTATCTTAAGACAGAAGAAATTGAATATTGTTTGTACAGAAAACAAGAGATTCAGAATCTGGAGGATGACCCAGGGGATCAAGAGAACTAAACTCCGATTGTTCAGAGTGTTATGGCAAATACATCAACTGTAGTACTTGTTCTAGATCTCAAGGGACTTCCAATTCCCCCTCCTTTATCTCTTTGATTTTCTCTTTCTGCGTCCCGCTTCTAGTAAAAGTACATGAAGGCAATTTGCATACGTATGATTCTGTGTTTTTCCTTTCGTACACTTATTTACCAACAAAACAAAAAAAAAACGAGTGCTGTCCTGGCAAACTAAATACTGTTCGAAATATTGAAGGTGGAAGACAGTTCAGTCAATGAATACAGTACTGTAGATCAGTTTAATTATTATCAAAGGAAATGCCAGTCCAGCTTTTAAGTGTTCTAGCTCCAGTTTTACATGTACAAGAATATCCTAAAATAAGCTAATCACATTCTTCATCTGGAAAGTCCTCATTCTCTTGCCTGTCTTGTTTTCTTCAATGTATGTTATCTATAGTTGGTATTTGGTAACTGAAATATAATTTATCGACTATATCATGATTTATTAGACAATCCATAGTATATTGGACAATCCCTCGATTGTCTAACGTAACACTAAACTGAAACAAGTAACTATAATTGATGTCAATAGAGCCCAATACTCGCTGAAATGCATAGGAGCGATAGATTAATGCCTTTGTCATATGCACGCAGCAAGGCACTATTGTTTCCTACTATATCCGGGTATCTGGAGCTTTCTGGACGTCAAAGGATAAGACGTTCGATTGATAGAGGAGGAAGCTGTGTTCTAGTTTGTTTACCTACGCTGCACTGGTTAGAAGCAAACTTAAGGCTCATTCACTCATTCCTAAAAGTTAAGACTGTCTCAAAGGCATTCTAAAACTGTTACAAAATTGTAATACTCGCGTTCTCTGAAATCAGGAAATCCAAATTAATTTTGTACCAAGTAGTTATCTCAATCTTTAAAATGAAATTTAATAAAAATAGAAAATTCAGCTATTTCTAACAATAAGACTAACAAGGAACCATTTTCAAAGTGAATGTTGTGTAACACAGAAAAAAAAAAGTTTTGAATCAAGCCCGAAAGATCTAGTTTGTGTTACAATTTAAGCCAGTTTTTGGGTTTAAAGCTAACTTTAAGCCTCAAAACTGACTTAAATTGTAACACAAACTAGACCTTTCGGGCTTGATTCAAAACTTTTTTTTTCTGTGAATTTATGGTTACGATAAACTAGGGCTAGAAAAAGGGTTTTTTTCGACGATTGTGAGTTTTCAGTACGAGTCCTAAGGAAAATGGAAAATGGAAATTTTAGCTAAAAAGATTGATGAATGTCAAACACATTACAAGGCAAGGTAAGCATTTGTTATTGTTGTAATGAAATCGGCAGACGGTTAGATAGTTTCCGCTGAATTAATCATTGTCAAACATGATTCGTTTCCTGTTCCCGCCCCGAGCACTAAATCCTACGCAGCCGCTGGGCCAGGAAACTGTGGCACTTTGAATCTCCTGAATCAGAATACATCGTGCTACCTTTAATCGGCGCCAGTAACTTTAATCTTAAATGCCAAAAGCACCAATTCAAAATTTACTGCCTTTCATTTACTTAAAACGATTCACGACTTCAATTAAAATTTTCTTTTGCGGTAACGTTAAAGAGGATCAAATATATACATACTTTCCTTACAATCCCTAAATATTTACATGAAAAATTTTATAAATGATAAAACACTCAAATTCTCTTAAAATACCACGACAACCTTAACAATCCCTTAAAATCTATTAAGATTTCATAAAATTCCTTGAAGTTCTACGATAAACTTTAAATACCATGAAATGTTTGAAAACTTATCAAAAATGTTCATTGGTTTCACCTATTCGAAATTGCCGCCCTAACTTATTCAATATGGCTGACATTTGTAGGATCCCCCTAATTAATTGCTTTTTGTGAAGTGATTCTTCGAATCTTCGGGCAGTATACTTTTCGTTCCCGACCTGCACCGATAAGATCTGGTGCCGAAAGTTCTAGACACCTAGCTCACAGATGATCCCAGTTATTCACCAAACATGTGGCAGAAGTAAGTGCTGAATTAAATAAAATAACAAATGCTTGTGAATTTTTCCACTGTCATTTTAATCAGTCTTTTAATCAAACCCATAGATTTCTGAACTCTGAATCGCAACGGAAGTATTTGCTTGTGTTAAAACAAATTAATAAAAGATAAATAAAAATTAATAAAGATTCGGATTTGTATGGAGTAGAAATTTCTATCTTATTTTTTCATCAAGCTCCATAATTCTTGAAATAAAGCATATAACATAACAGCTGAAAGAAATTCGAAAATCTATAGAGAAGGCAAGCAATCCCAAGTGTAACGAGCCTCCTTAAGCGTAACTAGCACTTTTCTTACGGGAATCGTTTCGGCGTGAAATCTTTTCGTGAGAGCGTGTTCTAACGCTTTTATTTTTATAGTGCTCACGAGGCAATGCCATGGAAAATTTAACGATCAGAGTGATGAGATGCTCGGTGAGCTGAAATTTAGGGGAATACAGTCGAAAATAAATTATGCCGTTCGACCTCAACGGGTGCGCGAGTGTCAATCAGATCAAAGGAGTCACCGAAGTCAACCACAACAATCGCCTCAATCTCGAATTCTATACACCATGTTCGACTTCATTTCGCATCTACTCAATGTCAAACTAACTTCCTTGGTTGATGAGGAGCTTTCTCATGTTTATGGAATCGTGCGATAAAGTAACTTCTATCCTAATGAAACAATTCAACCGTTTAGAAGTTATGTCGACTCTTACTAAATATTCTACTAAATGAAACTTAGGCCCGTGTGGAAATTATTTCTGGCAGACTAGAATTATGCTAGCGCCAGTACTGGAATTTGCATAGCTATATCTATTCACGCCAAACTAGACTGGTGCTGTGCTGGAGCTATGTATACTTACTAGATGGCTGACTTCATCTTGCAATTCTATCTAGACCCATTAAAGTCCCTAGCTATGAGGTCGGTATTTATTTGATATAAAAAATCTATCTGGATTCTAGCTTGGCTCTAGAAAGTACTACTATTTGGACTTAGATAAAAAATAAAGGTATAATATATAAAAATTATATAATTGAACCTGTTTACACAGGTTTTCAATTTCGACACAGTGGGTAAATTAAGATCGGTAATATATCTCAGTAAATATGAATCTTTTTATTTAATATTCGTACATGAAATATTGGTCTCGAAAATTATTTTTTGAATATAGAATAGTAAGTCAGGATTATTACCAAGAATCAGTAAAAATGATTACGACGCTATACGCGATGAACAATTTCATTTGTGTTTTAAAATCTATTCTTGTATTCATTGATAAAGTCAACATATAAAGGAAGTTGCAAGTTTATAAAAACATCAGGATTAAAGTAATTTGGGCGGTGTTCACTGTGAATGTATACTCCAGCCAGTTTAGAATCATAAACTAAAGGAGCACCGATGTCACCAGTACCGCAACGTTTTCGTTGAGACAAGTCAATGGTGCAGATATGATTATCTGTAATCTGAAAGGTACCTCGATACAGACGTATACACTCTAGATGGCCTATTACCGATACTCTGATTGATCTTAAATTGTCATGAAATTCGCTTCTGAAATCAGAGAGAAGAAAAATGTTTAGATTTTCTGCGGATCCATCACGTAACTTTCCTTTACATATGAAAAACCCTCGTTTGCCCACCGTTTACTACCATTTACAAACATCTAAAATGGCCGATTCTGCACTGTCCGCAAAAGCAATGAGTAAAATCTCTTACATCGATGAGCAAAACACTGTCAACAGTTAGCAAAATGGTCTCCAGAGTTACAAAAACATTTTTGCCACCGGTTTCCAATGCAATCTAGTGTCGTAAACGGTTACTATATATGAACATTGAACATTGTTTTGGGTGACAGTTTTATTTTGTACATTTTCACTCATGGTATATTTTGATATCTGTAAACAGTGGGCAAACGAGGGTTTTGCATGAATTTGTAAAGAAAAATAGTGTTCGATACGAAAGGCCAAACGGGAAAATTGATCATTTTTTCAATAGAACACTAGTTGAAGAATTTCTTTTTTGTTGATACACCCTAATATATATTATTATTGATAACTTACACTGGTCCGGTGTTGCATCCCCAACCGCTAACAATAGCGCGAGCATTTTGCGGTATAGAGTTTTCCAGCAAGGCTATGGGTTGACTATTTTGATTAAATCTAAAGCCTGGATCAACTTTCAACAAGGCAATGCCGTGATAAAGTGTTCTCATTGTTACATTGTAAATTAGACCGTTATTTACGTTTTCGTGACTAGAAAAAACATGGTATGCCGAAATACTATCTAAAATAGCACATTGGCTAGCAGTTATGACAACAGAACGCGACAGTATAGACCCAGTGCAATATTTCTCAAAATTTCGTCTAATCATGACAACATAGGGAGCATCTTTAATCAGTGTTATCCTGTGACTTCTGTAATCAATAACACGCTTCTTGCGGACTTGAATATCCGATAATTCCCCTGCAAGTATTTGATAAATTAGTCTCCCAGATGAAAATATACGCGCTGATATCGATTTTAATATAGAACTTTATATATGCTTCCTTCACAATAGGATGGAAAAATCTAAAAAATTTTACGTGCTATTTTGAATGTCTTGTTCTAGATTTATTGTAAAATCTTCTCTAAAAATAGTGGTGTAACGAAATATCTCGACAATTTCACATACAATGTTGTTGCAAACCAGGTTGGCTTTTGAATAATTTGAGGTTTTAACACGGAGAGAATTTTGAAGTTACTTGTACTTGGAACAAATCAGGTTCTATGTACTTAACTTCATTAAGTAATCACGAAATAGAAATTCCCCTGTAAAAAGCAGAGCATTGAAGTGGATTATATGGCATTGAAAAAATTGTACATTTTTATGCCTATAAATCCAAACAAATTCCGTTTTTGTCCTGAATGCCAATTGATGCTCTTCATGGATTAAAACTGATTTCATTTGAATTCATTTGAATGCGCAAAATTTTAAAACATTGATCTTACTTCTTTCTAATGCCGTTGAAAAAATCCAAAGTTCACAACTTAATGCCATTTAATGCTTTTCGGCAAACTTATCAGTTGAATGCCAAATAATGTCTTTCACGGAACAAAATAATGAATG
>CAJFCP010000173.1:276456-290103 GCA_904066005.1 Synergus itoensis
CATTATATGTAGGCAAGTTCTTTGTACTTCTTTTAAAAGCATTTATAGCCTGAATTTCAATTTCGTGTTACTTAATGAAGTTAAGTACATATAACCTGATTTGTTCCAAGTACAAGTAACTTCAAAATTCTCTCCGTGAAGAAGGAAAAAAAAATAATCGGGCGCGTAGCACGCAAGATGGTTTGCTGTTCTTTAAATATTAAAACATCTTATTTTCTCCGTGTACTAATTGGTTTATTCCAATAGTAAATATATATTTGTTAAAAAAATTACGTTACTTACTGAGATGCTCTTCTGAAAATGTTGCAATGATTCCTTGTGATAAAATGCCGCAAAGAATTAAAAGATTAATATATATTTTTCCCGTCATTTTCACTCTATATTATAATTTAGATGAATTTCTGATTTCTTAACTGTTACACCGAAAACGAGACCAAATGTGTGAATTATGAGTATTGCGTTAATATTTTGAAACTTATTTATTAGCATTGTTCAATGACGCTCATATTACTCATAAAAGTGTTTGCGTAATAAAAGTCAACGTTATACATCAAAAGTTATCTTTATGTTTCATTTTTACAACATTTTTGTTTAACTTAACTCATTATGGATAATATTATCAGATTTATTTTTTTTAAGTATCTAAAAAACGATGTTACACTGAAAATATCATAAAATCCTATAGTCTCTATGAGATACATTGAAATTCCTTAAAGTCACTTGAAATCTTTAAAAATTCCTAGTAATGCACAACGATAAAAATAGCGAGAAATATCAGAATACAATCAAAATGCTCGTTTTTTGTAATCAAATTCTCGTCTCACTTCAGATCGTAATAGCGAGCATCTCGCTTCACATGGGAATGATCGAGATTATGTCGATTTTATAATTAATTTAATCATATTGCTGATATGATTAAATTTGATAATTTTGAGAAAACTAATAATTTTCTTATTAAATTATATTAATGTTAATTAATTTGATACTTTAAAGATCCTGCATCCTTCTCTTGGAGGGAATCTGTTTCTGTTGACTCGCAAATTTCCATTTCGCCAGACGTCATTTTGACACTTATATTCGTTCATGTTACTTGAATTTGACTAAGATGTCATTTTGCATCTATCGAGAAGTTGATCGCAATTTTTAAGACGATATAAGACGAAAAATAACAAGTGAACATATGAGAAACTCATTTAGAAAATTGCTCGTATTTCGAACAAAATCCAACGAGACAGACGATCATATCGTATATCTTTATGCACCACTAAAAATTCCAGGCAACGTCGAGTAAATTTCTGCTTGTATTAGAATAAATATTATATCTGTAAATTAAGTGATCTACAAAGTTAATAAAAATGTATTTACAAGCGACTTTAATCGAGTTCCGCTGATGTGAATCCAATAAATATTTTCTTTTTCTGTCTGTAGTTTCTTTCGTGACTTTTTTAGAAGACAGAAGGTTTAGTTGTGGATCACTTACAACGAATGGCTTTCCAACTCGAGACTCTGAGATAAATGTAACCATTAACGATCGAGTATTTACTTTGGAATGGACCCGGGGAAAGCACACGGGATGTCTGTAAGGTCAAGTGCAGGAACAGTTAGTTGCTGACAAAGGAGTGAAAAACGAGGGTGACAATACAAACCTACTTGAGATCGAGTTATACTTGGTGAGCAAGGAGAGAAACAAGGGTGACAATAGAAACTCTCTTGAAAATGGTCTGTAAGATGTCAAGAAGCAGAGTACTTCAGAATTCTACAGAACAATGTGCGAAACTCTGAAAATAAATTTTTAAGCAGTGCAGAAAATCCTGCAGTGAAGATATTACAACTCTGAACTATTTTAGAAATTTTTACTTACTGAACATCAATTAGAACATTTTATGCTGAAAAGTGTAAATGTCATAAGACAATATGTATGAGATTTGCACATGAGAAATATCTTCGGTCTTAGGGACTAGAAAAACAAAATAACTATCCTCGTAGAAATAATAATTAAAAGCATCTGAAATAACCAATGAAATTATATTTTAATATGTACGACCGCTTATAATACTTGGCAACTTTAATTACGATTTTATGTAAATACTGCTTCTTCAAGTTCCAACATTGAAGATTAATTGTGCAGGGATTTATTACAACTGAAAGCAATTGCATTCTGAACTTTCGTTTCCTCAAGGCATTTCCGAATAAGAAAGTTTGGATTCCATAAAGGAAACCTGTAAAACAAAAAAAGATGAGAATCACGTCGTGAGTGCAATGGCAGTGCCGTGCCTCTTAGGCTGAAAAAGAGAATTGGAAAAATATAAGTATTGCACATTATTCTTCTCTTCCACATCAAAATATTGTCGAAAAATAGCGAGTTAGCAACAGTTGTGCCGTCGATAAACACTCCCTGGCTGTAAACAACCATAAACCGTTTATCTTTACGGCCTCAAAATGTGTGAATTGAAATGACTCGACAGAATGGCTGATTAGAGGCATTTTACAGATATTTTTAATTTTTGGAAAATGTTCCAACAGCCTTAACTCCTTGTCCACCTCCTTTCAATAAGTTTGTTTATCATTTTGACGAAAATTTTGACGAAAAGTTTGGAGAAACGCATTGACGTTTTAGCTCTGCCTGAGTTTAAACTTTTGGACGAATTTCGCGCGCGTGGATAGTTTACAGATAAACGATGACTTAAGACAGACAAAGGTTCTGTTTTCTTCTAGCAAGATCTACCATTTCAACTACAGTTTTCTTCAAGATGGTAGAAGTTTCTCACCAAAAGTTAGGTAACGACCTTTATCTGTAATTTCGTGATTTTGGCATCAACAAAAGCGATAAAGTGTCGAGGTGACTCCCACTTCTATGGTGCAGGCTGGAGCGAAATTGAACTTTAATAATTGAGAACTTTTCTCAAGCGTACGTCTTCCGAGAAATGCAGTCGCTTTACGACTCTTCATAGTACCTCGAGATAATTCTGCACCGTACTCGAATGATATACGGTTTAGCCATTAAGCTTCTGAAACTTTTAGATGAAAGGGTCCATAGTCTGTACATCGATTCTGCTGAGTGCAGAGCGTTTAAAATCAGGCGAAATACGCATAATCTTTCTGTTATTTGATATTTCCTATTCACTGAGTAAGAATTTTATAATCGTCTGTCCAACATTTGTACTTTTTTACTTTTAGCAAGTAAAAGTTTTAACTTTACAACTCTCTTTTTTATCTTCCTTTATAATCAGCCTATTTGAATCCTTTTCCCCAATACATGTATAAGAGTTAGTTTAGAGTACGCATACTATTAATTAATTAGAGTAAATATCTTTATAGGTAAAATATCACTATTGTCCGTTCAGAAGATATAATACGAAGAATGTCTCCCAACGCTCTCCATTCGAAAAGGGATGAGCACATTTTATTTTAGTATGTGGTGCAATCCAGGTACAATTGATAGAAAAGTCAAAAAGGCAAGCAAGCGTTAAACCATCTCCTGTTCGCGTCATTGAATAAAAGAGGTACAGAAGTTAGATGGAGAAGAAAAGTTTCATCGTATCAACGAATAAAGAAGCTATTCGCTGAGATTTCTTGTTCAATATGAAAGAAAGAGTTCACTGAGAAGGAATGTCATTCATGAGTAATTAGCTATGGATATCAGAGACTTCGATTTCTTCTTAATAGCCGCAATTATCCGCCTTCATACATAATATTTTCCAATTAACCTTCGAAATTTAAAGAAATGGATTTAGTAATTAGAGATTACATAGATTTTTTGAATTCTAGCACGGGCGTTGAAGAAGCATCAGAGACGGGATAAGCAACCCAGGGAATCCCCGAGACACTTCATAATACCTGAGTAGTTCAAACCGACTATGGTCAGACTCAAAAAGAAGTTTGGCGATTCTGAAACTTCTATTGACATAAATGTAACTTATGTGAATATTTTTCTCAGCTTGGAGGAATAATTTCGAATAATTAATTTTTCTAATTAATTTCGAATTCTAAAATTGTTATAGGGATTTTGATTTATATAGTTTTTTAAACACATGAATTTAAAATTCAAGTACAGAATGATAATACTTATTATCAATGCCAATTTGCCTCTCCCATGAATTGAATTATGAGTTATGTGCTTAAAGCAGGCTGTTCACTGAAAATATACCTCGACATGAGTCAGTTGGTGGAGCATGCACAACGATCTAGAAAAAGAAAATGCCATCAGAGACAAGTTTCTTGCCGATAAACTAGTCTTGAAATACGAATAGAAGTCGTGAGCGAGGAATCACGAAGCGCTGAAGACGCATTTGAACAGTAGGCACATCCGGTACCGACCAACGGGGCTGGCGGTAGTTAAATTTAAATTATGCCGTCGCGCCTCAGCAGTAAAGTCGAAGTTCCTCGACATTCGCCTCCACAGAAATCCTTCGGATACACCGAACAGCTCAATTAATGTACCTACGAAATAGTCTGCAATTTATAGCTTATAAAAGTTAGTCGAAATTGGGATTTTACTGATCTGAATTCAGATGTCAAATCGAAGACAAACTTGAGGGTCTAAAATGGCAATTTCAGGACATTTTTGGGACTTTTTTGTGCGTGTGTCCTATATTTATATGAATATAATATAATATAAGCAGATTTCTTTTTATCTGATGATTCGTTCTCATTGTTCCGTTTTTACTCGGAGAAATTATATGGTTCCATTTTAACTCTGCAGAATTTTATTCCACATTTAAAAACGAAATTTTTTATAAACCTTTCACTTTCAGCCGCGCTCAATTCAAATTCATATCAGTAAATGCCTACATTATTAATAAAGTGCAGTGAAGGCTGGTTGTTTATTAAGCAGAATGGGTTTTCGTACAGAGTGGCATCGAGAAACTTCAGCAGTTTCCTGTCCTTAGGAAACACTCTCTAGAGCAACATACAACACGTAGAAATCTCTAACCACCAGCATTCCCTCATTTCTGACTTCACGGAAGAAGAGACTTTCGCCTCTAACAATATAGCAACTCTAAATCATGTAATATAGCTAGCAGCTATTTTGTCAAGTTCCCCGAGTTTGTCAACTTTACAAGATGAATTGTATTTAACCAGAAGTACTAGAAGTCCTTCAATCCCTTCGTCTTTGTGACTAACGTACTACTTTCTATCTTACAAAAGTGATTTGGTGCTACAAAAAAAACTCTAAATTTGCCCTTTTATTGCAAAAATTCAACCGAAACCCAAAATTTAAGGTGAAATAAAAGAAATCTTGTAAGTAGAAAATTCCAAAACTTTGGATTTCGACTATACTACAATGCCATTTAGGTCATTTTTTTGGTTCCACACATTTTTTTATTCTTTTGTGTGACTGTATTATTACCGTTTTACTAGTTTTAAGAACTAAAGCTTTCTCTTTATATTTTCAAAAGATCAAGAAGGAACTCTATGAGTTTTTTTTTGTTTCTCCTTTTAGCTTAGAGGAGAATTTTTTTCTCTCTAAAATAGCGGTATGACGGCAGACGCTCTGATTTTGAACTCTAAAGAGGATGCTAGCAGCAGTGATTGAGAAATCGAGGAGGTTCAAGCTAAGAGTACGGGAATTCTGTAGGAGCTACTGCTGCAGTCTCGAAACCACAGTAAAGGATATTGCTTCGATGAGAACTAGAACGAGAACGGAAGCGAGTGGCAAAAGAGGATTCGGAAGCCAAACCACTGTGCAACGATCGGCCAATCAAATGCCGAAACTCGTCTGCTAAGTAACTCACTTTGCCCTTCACCTGTTTAGGCTAGGTGATTCAAATCCCACAAAAGCTGATCCACTTCCCAACTTTAATTAACGATATTACTATTCGCTTCAATCAATTTCAACGAGCACACGCTCTAGGATTTAATTTCACTCTTTTTTTAATTTATTTTATTTTTAGTAAAGTATTTGATTACTTCTTCATTCTCCGATCAATTCGTTTCATACGAACCCGCTCAGTACGTCTCGTTCGAAATTCGATAGCCTAAACCGCATTTTATAACTGCAATTTCAATTTCAGCTATATTTTCTGAACTTTAATAAAATCCCATAGTTGTTGGTATGTGGACATATGCATGGGCGTATATCAATTTTAAGTGTAAAATGAAGATATGCCCGATCTGTATTGAAATTACTCTCATTGAAACTTAGCGACCTTTTATGAAGAACTGGAGTTGAGATGTGCGACCTCACAATATCGCAATTGTTCGAAATTGATTGTGATGAGCACATGATGGCTATCATGAAAGCGGTCTGATGGAAATACTCCACTTTCAAACTCTCGCCTTGCAATATTGTACGTCGAAATTATTGTACGACCACATTGTTATAAAGTCTATTAATCACTCACTTTATTTTATGTTTGAGTATATTAATCCAGCCTATTTTATTCACACTCTAGAATACAATTATTAGGAACAATAAAAATTGAAAACAACAATTAATTATTAGGAGGGTGCACTTGGCAAATTTTTCCCCATATATTTATGTTTTGAAAATTAAAATTTAACTATGTTTTATTTAAAAAATGTGGTGTACACCAATGAGAAATAAAATGTCACATTATGAAGTGACCGAATTTTAAGTTTATAACTTGGATCAAACCGCCCTAAAATTATCAGGTATCGATTTGACGCAAGAAACCCGACTCTACACATTTCTTCACATATTCGGGTCGACATTTTCAGAGAATAAAAATAACTTCATTCTTCAAAATCACAGATCGTATTCGCCTCGCTGCAAAAATTCATTCCCTCATCGTTCCGGATAGGGAGACGAACCGTAGACAACGTGGAAAAAGTGACTTGAATAATTCAAGAATCCTAGAGGGCAGAAGGAAAGATAAAAGGACAGAAATCCAGCAACCTTTCGTTGCACAATCGTTATTTCCGCCAACGTCAACCGAAGACCGCCCTCGAGTTTTCTTTTCTCACCTAGCGAGTTACCGTTTCATGAAATTGTAATTCCGTAATAAACACGAGGAGCGATCATAATTCAAACCCTCCGTTTCTCGTTTAAAATGTTTGATTGTCGGCGACTGAAATTGCTACATACAGCTCTGTAAACATTCTTATTTCTGTCTTAAAATTGTTGGTATATTGTTGCTTTGTTTTATTTAAGGTAGTTGTGCCGAAATCGAACCGTTCTTACGAATTGTCTAAAATTTTCAAAATATGTAGCAAATATTGTTATCTAACGATGATACCATTTTTAGCTTAATTGTCTTTTTCTAAAGGCAAATATTATTAATTATGTCCATTACTTTTTGCAAGGGTTTCCTAGAGCTAACATAGGCAATCGCAATATTATGAAGTCTAGTGTTCAAATCTACAATCTGTCTTCCAGCCAATATGGGATTTGGGGGATTTGTCCCATTATTTTTATTATTTTTGCTTCCTCATAGAGGAAGCTTTGTAGTCGTTACATTTTCCAATATTTTAAAAATGGTTTAATTAAACTTTCGTCACTTGATAAATGTCTATAATACAACATAATCAATTGTCCGGATGAGTGTGTGTGTGTGTGTGTGTGTGTGTGTGTATGGATGTAATCAAAATTCAAACATTTTAAGATTAGAAAATTTTTTTTATATAAAATTTTGCTCAAAACGACACACCTAGTCCAATTGCATTGGGTAAAAGCGGATTTTTTTACTATCTGTTCAAAAAAAATTTTTTTGAATATTTGTTCAAAAATTAAAACTTGCCTACCCTCTACATTACGTACAATCAAATTATTATTAATTAGATGTAGTGGGACATAACTCGAGAATCTCGCATTGTTTGAAGAACTCGGAATTTCGACGCCCGGGAACAAATAAGCTCGGTGGAGCACGTCCCCATTGTTTTGTTACGAGCTCATAAGAAGATTGGAGAATTTACATGCGAGGCACGAATGTAGGTGCCAGATCGCAGATCCGCTCTTGTTTTTCCGATTCTATATTTCCCGTAGAAACTGAAAAGAACTTTTGTTGGAAGAAGTACCTATAATTTACATAAAATGTTTTTTCAACTGTATATGAATAAATTAAAGAAGACAATTTTTTATCACTGGAGAAGGTTTTCATTTCAATTTCTGTCTATCGTTAACTCTCTTACATTTTCGTTCAGAAAGTTTCTCTTTACACTGAATATATTATATTTTTCGCCAAAAGCAAACATTAATTTTTAAAAACTGCTCTATAAAACGGAGACGGAAATTTAAAAAATATGCCATAAAAGTTTGTAATTCTTTAAAGTTTCTCTAGTATTTCTTAGAGTATCACGTCTCTGTTAAAATGTTCTCTTAAATCGAGTATCTTGAAGAATTTATGCACGGAGAAAAATGAAAGTCAGCGGTTTTGTGAAAATTGCACAAATTCTTTATACAGAACTTTTATTATACACTCGACTTTCTCAAATTTAACCTGTATTCTTTTTCGAAGTCAATTAAAACCTAATACTTTCTGCAAAACATTCACTTATAATACTATCGTGTCATACATTACAGAACTTTCAGACGTGAATTTTTTTTACAACGCTAGTTTAATAATAAATGCCTTGATTATCAGTACTGTAAACCCAATTTTTCAATTCTATTTTTCTCCGTGTGACTACAATTGAAACGAACGGAATCAAGTGGAAATTACTCTCGATCGATTCTGTAGGTGAAAATCCGACTAGCCTCGAAGAAGCCGAGAAGATATCTACCAATTTTGTCGTAGACCTCTTCTTCGCAGAATATCTTGCGAATCCACAAGCTTGACTTTCAAGTCGAGGATGAGAGAGGTTTCCGATAACTCCCTTCCCACTTTCCTCTGAACCACTATACAGACCTCACATCCTGTCTTCCAGAGCGGGAATACAGGAAATTGATCCTGACTGCGAGATACGAGGACGATGAAAACTTCCCGCTAGAGCACGTCTCCCATAAATAGGCAAAAGAATTTTTAAACATTAATCACGGCCGAGTTCTTGTCCATTTCTTATTAATAATAAAAATACGTTTCGGAGGCTCTAAACTCTTCTTCAGAAGAAAATAATTGGATCTTATTCAGACCGATTCACCTTTCAATCGGTCTGAATCAGGCTTCGTCAGAGAAGTCATTATTCATTGGTCCCCGGGCGAAAGTTTCGAATAGCAAAAAATTCTATTCTTTTGAATCCATTTTATTTTCGAAAAATACTTGATTGATTCTGGATTGATTGGGATTCAAGTTGTTGTTGGTTTCGGATTGGAATGGATTAAAAGTCGTTTGGAATTGTTCTGGATTCATTCGGATTGAAATAATGGACTGAAATGTGTCCTTAGATTGATTTAGGATTGATTAACATTGGGAACCATGATGAAAAAGTATTGAAAGGTATCTTCTGATTGATTTTGGATACATTTGGATTAGACAAGTAAATCGTACGAGTATACTGTATTTCACTTTCCCAAAAACATAGTCTTTTTTTGATACTTCGGTGGTGACAGCGGTGCGATCATTTACTTTACAAAAAATTTTGCGTTACAACTTTGATCACTTTCATGCAGAGACCCTAATCCTCTTGGACACTTATAATCTAAAAACTGAATATTCATCTTTTCTTCTTCTCATATTTGATTTTTTTACTGTCAAAATCATCGTAGTCGTTTTAAAACCAAAAGGCTTGTTTGTCACATGCTATATCCTTGTTTCTGAAGAGATTCATAAAGTCTCATCGGCTTATCTCAATCGGATTGCTCTTTGAAATAGTGTTCGTGTTAGAGTTTCCAAGCTGCGTGGAGAAAGCAATCACGTATAAGTAGGTTTAAGTAGCTAACTTCTCACTGCGTGAATTATGCAAGATTGTGTTTGTAAATGTTTTAATATAAGTTTGCCGACGATGCCAGTGTATTAGTCACGATAATTCCTCTGCGATGCACCGGACATGGATTACGGTGGAAGATAAATGACATTGTTTCCTGCAGGTTGAGCTTGGCCTCCAGGCAGATAGTTTTGATCGTCATCTGCAGTGCCTCCACAAAGCTCTGTAGTCACCAGGGATGTAAAAGCCCAATTCTGCGATAATCACAACGCTCGCACTGTGATTGTTATGAGGCTTTAATGTCCAAGTACCTTCTGACCATGAAAACTCACTCATGTACGAAATGCTCGACAAGGCACTGGTGCTTTCAAGGCAATTTACAATCCCTAATGATTTTCCGATTACAAGGATTACCGACGAGTACCGACGAGGAAAATTCTTGTTGACAAAACAAATCTCTTTAAATTATTCCGTAAAATCTCATGAAATTTTTTGAGAACCCGTATAAAGTTTCATTCAATCCGTTGCAACTAAAGAAAGTACTGAAATTTTTTGAGAAGAGATAGGGGGAGGAAGGGATATTTTAACGTAAGCTGAATCGTGAGTTTGCACCAATCACGAAGTTATAGAAATTACAGTATTTACTTCCAGTTTTCTCTTGTGTTTGGTAAGCTTACAATACTGGGATGTCTCCCTCAAGGGAGACATCTATATTATCAATAAACTTCCTTCATTGTAAACTCTGTCCTCAATGATCAAAGTTTATCTGTATTGATGTGCACTTAATTTAAAGCTATTCCTATCTTCACAGTTGCTGTATTTACTTGCAAATTAATCTGTTTACATTACCGTCTATTGACTGATGTTGATCAGTGCCGTAACGAGGGCGGGGCGACCGGGGCAACTGCCCGGGGCGCAAGCTCCGGGGGGGCGCAGGTCAAGCAAACAAATTATCAAAATTTTTTCAAAAATTTGTTCAAAAATTTTTTAAGTATCTCGATAAATTTAAAATAAATTTAGATCTTTTTAGAAATAGGATATAAGTAAAAATTAATATTCTTCGGAGGGGGGGGGTATATGAAGGGCGCACTGATCTACTTTTGCCCAGGGCGTCAAAATGTACCGTTACGGCACTAATGTTGATAGTGTTGATAGTATCAAACCATCCTAATCTATCATTACACAGCAATAGTTCAACATCTACCTGCGATGTATTTGTAAAGGGTTCACACAAAGGATCAAAAATATATTCATGAACTGCAAGGTAGAAACTAAATAGAAGATGCAAGATGGTAAAAAAATATATATTATGCGTAAAATGACAAAACGTTTCGAGCACCTTATAATTAAAAATTTTCTTAATATATAATTTATTAATTTCTTTTTCAACACATTTCAGAAGTTTCCTTCTTGAAATTATTGATCTCTGCTGTTTTGTCTCAAATTCAGGAACTTGCTGCCATCTTTTGTGCATCGCGTCAGGTGTGGAATTAAATTGATTCAATTCACATTGTGTAAAACATGGTTTGAATTTTAACTAAGGTAAGACACTTATTTCATTTTCCGGAAGGTAGAGTAATTTACCGACCCAATAACATGTAAACTAATTAAAAATTACCGGAAAATTATCAGTCTCAGCAAAATTATAAAGAACATATCTGAAATTTAACAATCATATTAGATTCATTTGTAGATATTAAATGTTCGTTTGTATATATTTTGTATCATCACTCACTCTCTCAATCTGAAATAGTTAAAAACTACTAATTGTTTTCGTTATCCAACACTATTTTAATGTTAACTTCTTACTAATTCAGATGAAAAAAAGGAGCATAAAGCTAGAACTTCGCATTTTTCCATCAGGGATTTGTAATTGTTCTGTAATATTGTATGAAAACGTAGCATAATATTATGGAAACGTAGATAAGATAATAAAACCTTTAAAAACCTTTAATAGATTAGATCCATTTTATTATTGCATATCCATTCATGTTAATAATTTTCACAGTTCTCTTGCAGCTCTATTATGATAAGTCGGGACATTAGTACCATATTCATTATAAATTCATTGTTATGCGGGAAATTGCTATCGAATTTAATAGTACTTAACAAGACTCGCAAACAAGGATTATGAGCTTCACCTTGAAGCAAATTCGCATTATGAACCAAGAGTCTACTGCAATAAATACTTCAGTAAATATATAACTTATCTTTCTCTTACAATTGTCAACTATTCTATAGTTACTATAGAAGATGTATCCTACCAATGGCTCAATAATTTTGTACAATCCGTCAAAGATTCCAACAAGTACCAAAAGTTCTTTTAACTATAGGTAAATACTAAAGCCAACAGAAAGAATCATCAAGAACCAATGAACAAGAAATTCTTCACAGAGAACTTCAGAGAAAAACTTCTTCTTCAGAGAAAAACTATAGTTACAAGAACTTATTGGAACAAGCTTATTGGTCCAGTAGACGTTTCTTAGATCTGATAATTCTTGATCTTGTTAAATCGCAAGAGAAAAAAGGAAATTTTGTTTCTGAAGAAAATATAAAGAAATATGTTCCCATGACTCACAGCTTCAATCCCTTCAGAAAAGTCTACAGCAAGAAACGTTTCACCACACAAAACAATATGGTTCCCTGACAAACTTTTGAATCTGCATGAACATAAGTTGAAAGTTTTGGTTTGTTTCATCGACCACCACATATTTTCGTAAAATTCAGCACGCATCAAACAACCCTATATATTTCTGAGGAACTGACGTCCAGAAATTCTTAGCTTTGTCAAAAGCTTTCAATTTTAAAATTGATCCGGAACCATCAGAGAAGGAAGACTTTGGAAAGTTTTATTGTGATAAAAGTAAAACGGATGGGTTTTTATACCAACTTAAAATATTGCCATGTATAGAACTTTCAGACGTGAATTTTTCTTACAGTGCTAGTTTACTAATAAGTGTCTTAATTGTAGATCCACTTTTTGAATTTCATTTTTTTCAGTGTAGTGAAGGCATTTTCTGAAACTGCAACAGAAGTCTGTTCCAGTGGGGAATTCGAATTTAGATGCATGTGTAGAAAAGTTACTAAAATATGAAAACGTAGTTTGCTTTTTAAGGAAACAGGCAGAAAGAAACTTTATTTGAGGGCATAGAGAAACGGGAGGACATTCAGTTATAAATGTGATTGAAGAACCCCTGACAACTCTTTTAGAATCAAGATCATTTGACGTTGAACGTTTTCAGAAAGTTTTGAATCAACTGGAAGAAGCTGGTTTAATCCATAAATGGGATCAGAGGTGTGAGTTAAGTTTTCAATTGGATAAGGAAAGCCGAGAGGTAGAGGAAAAGGAAGAGACGAGATTGTTATGTTTGCAAGTCTTACAGGAATTAGTATTGAATATATAGGGTACAGTGGTTTAAGATAATAATAAACAAATATCTTGTGGTACTTGCATTAGTGATTTTAGGGACAATTATAAATAAATTTGGAAGTAAAATTTTTCGGAAAATTTTAATTGTAAACTTCTTGAATCGATTATTTCTCAATATCAAAGTATGAATTATCTTTCTTTACTACCACCGTATTCATAAAATATCAAGGTGTGCAGTGCTCAATTTTCCTGAACGTGAATAACTGAAAATCGATATTATGACCAAGAGTTTTACGAGTTTCGAAGAACTTGATATGCAATTTCATCTGTGGAATGCAGCGATATATCAAAATGTGCTACTGTACATTTCAAACATTTCATAAAATTAAAAACTGAATTCGATTCGAGACAAAAGTGCAAAATAAATTTCTAAAAACATTCTTTTAAAGTTAGTCACAGTCAAAGACATCCCTGCTAAAAATGCCGGATAGGATCCGATAAAGACGGAAACACAA
>CAJFCP010000173.1:290203-303354 GCA_904066005.1 Synergus itoensis
ATCGACTTTTGTGGATAATCTCTTTTGATTCGGGAATTTGAATTTTCTGAAATTATTATTTTTTTGGCATTTATTCACATTCGAGATTTTTGTTTTCTGGGAAAAAGGTGTCCAAAAAGTTCTGTGACTCTTTCCAATAATTTTTTGAACATAAAATTGGCACGAAGGCCAAACAATTTCTAAAGTTCTTATAAATTAAATTATTAAATATTTCATATACAGCTTTGTTTAAAGTGTTAATAAGTAATATAAGAATTAAATATAAAATTAACAATCTTGAATTTTAAGAGATATATTCGAGTTCTTTTTGTTTTATTATTTTAAATTTTTTTAATTTAGAGGAGTTTTCGTTGTGATAAATTTCTAAACAAAAATCCTTTCTAAAAATATCAAAGGATACATATTAAAAAGCAAATATATTTTAAGTAAATCTACGTATCTATCAAAATTATAAATATGTACTGAGAAATAATTTTGTCTTTTTTTTTTTTAGAAATGTCTGACCCAGCACCGAAACCAAAAACGAAAGCGGTGAAACCCGCGGAACCAGCTCCGCTGAAAAAGAGGCCCTTCAAAAGACACGGACGTCTTTACGCTAAGGCCATTTTCACTGGTTACAAACGCGGACTTCGTAACCAACATGAGCACACCGCCCTTCTCAAGGTTGAGGGTGCAAGGTCAATTAAAGACTCCGACTTTTATGTAGGAAAACGATGCGTCTATGTCTACAAGGTGAATAAATTTTCGTAAATACTGATATTAATTGTTTAAAAAAGGATTTTAAAAGAGGCAGTAATGAAATTTAGTCTATTGCATTACTTATTTTTCAGATTTATAAGCTTTTCTGGTCTAATTCATTTCAAATCATGTAAGCTCGACACGTTCAAATTATAGAATCTTTTGCGGATAAAATATGTTGTTTTTCAAAGGATTTTAGACGACATGTATCTGAACTACTAATCTTCTGCTTTTATTACATATAAACCCATATCAACTTTAAATGGCTTCATCGTATAACTTATTATTTTTTATTTATCGTTCTTTTTTTTTGCAGGCAAAGAACAAGACCCCAGTTCCCGGAGACAAAACGAAAAAGACCAAGGTTCGCGCCGTTTGGGGTAAGGTAACACGACCCCATGGCAACAGTGGATCCGTAAGAGCAAAATTCAAGCGAAACCTACCAGCAAAAGCCATGGGACACCGCATTAGAATTGTAAGTTTTATTATTTAATCCAATTCTTTTTATTTCAAATTTAACACAAGAAATCCTTACTTATTCTGCAATCAAAAAAAGAATAGTTAAAATAATAAGGAAAGTCAATTTTTTAAAGGTGGAAATATTTTTATTTGATATTTGTAATTTTTTTTAATATTTAGAATTCTTTTGCAAACCATAAAAAAAATTTTTTGATTCATTGATATTTTTACACATATATAAAAGCACTTATTTAAATCTATAATATCTTTTTTCTTTGTTACAGATGTTGTACCCCAGCAGAATTTAAGTTTTCTTGTACTATATAAATAAAAATAAAATTCTTTTGGTACAAAGGACTTTCCTAAATTTTCTTTACATTCGCCTCTGGCAGACTTTCCTGATGTAGTTATCACTTTCAAAGCTGTCCGCTAAATTTATTGGTCAATTCATATGACGCGCGAATTTAAATTGTCATTTCATTTTCTATAGACGAAACACGCGAGCTTAATCTCGTATTCATAAAAAGAACAGCGCTGTAAATAAAAAGAAGAAATCGCAGCTTGTAAGGATTCGTTTCAAAAGCGTTAACTAATTAAAAATAATTCTATCATAATTTTTTTTGAAAAATGTGTATTATCTTGCCTTTTAGAGATTTTAAAAATAAAAATGTTTTGTCTATTGAGTTTTGATTATTTAAAAGCTTTTTAACTTTAAAATTGGAAAATATAGATCTTGAAAGATTTCAAATTTTCCCGCTAGTGCTTGTTAATTTTAGAAACTTCTTTCTGACCAATGAGAAAAGAATAAATTCAATTCGCTCAACCAATAGCTGCTTGTTTCTATCGGAAATACTTGTTTAGCTTTAAAAAAATCAATAGATATGGGGGAAATGCCGAAAATAATTGATAAAAACCTTCTTTTGCCTTAGGAAAGAAAAATTTTTAATTATTCTTTATTTTTTTAAATTTAAATAGCAAATTTTTTTCGTTGAAAAGCCAGTATTTAATTTAAATAAAAATTAGTCAATACTTGACTTCTGCAGTATTTTAGAACCATTAGGGGGAGCTGTCAAAAAAATCCTAACCTAACCTCAAGGTTTAAAGCTAACCTCAAAATTAAAAAAAGTTTTGTTTTCTAAACAAACGGATTTGGAAGTTTTTTCTCAGAAAAACTAGAACTCCTCAAAAAGATCATGTGAGAAAAGAAGAACATCTTAAATTTTTTTGAGGTTTGAATTGTATACTCGTTTTATTATTGTTTAATTGTTTATAAATATAGATCAAACTACGACGTTTACATTTTTTAAGATTTATTACACATTCTCACACATAAACATTTGTTTTTTATGTCAGTTTTTTTTCTAAACTCTAGACACCATTGAAATTTCAACATGTTTGAATTATTTAAATTTGAGAACTTATAATCGAAAATTCAATTTTACAAAAATTATAAATGTACATGAAAATTGTAAAATTCAATATTTTTAAAAATTCTTTGGCACGTCTTGAGATATTGTTTGAGATATTCTTTAAGTTATAGTGGCGATTAAAGAAGGCGACATCCATCCACCGTACACACATACATACATCCGGACAATTAATTAGAACGTTGTATTAAATATTTATTAACCGATGAAAGTTTACTTAAACTATTTTTAAAATATTGTAAAATGTAACGACTACAAAGCTTCCTCTATGAGGAAACGAAATGAAAAAAAAAATTATTAAACGGTACTACAACTATGTTTTTACTATATTTTTTTTCTATTTTAAAAAGAACATAAGTCCCAACCTCATCAAATATATATTAAAAAATGTACTTTTATCCGTTAATTGTGTTTTAGAAATTCAGTCGGAGTTAGGATGAGTTTCCTCTACTGAAAATAAACAACGACGGAAAAAATGTTCTGCTGCTTGAGGAACTGTTTCGACGGCTTTGGTCTCTCCTCGACCCAAGTGCCAAGAAGAGAACCTAATCCAATTGCTCTCGATACAACTCATATGGGTAATTATAATTTTACTCAAAAATTGCGCAAATGTTTAAAAAAAAGTATGCTTCGAGGGGTTGACCGCTCATTTTTGCAACGTAATGTTGCAAAAATAGTTATATAGCAAAGACAGGTAGGTACATCATAAAATGTTGAAATTAAATATTATTTCACAGGCCATGAAGTTGTGATAGTAAAAAATGGATCAAGAGTTTGCGGTAGAGGTGGGGCTTTGACGAACGCACCCCTGGCCCAGAGCAAAAGTTACTTTGAAGTAAAAGTACAGCAAGGTGGCGTCTGGGCAGTGGGATTGGCTACAAGATCCACAGATCTTAATACCGCAACTGGAGGACTTGATACTGAGAGCTGGGCTCTCAACTCAGATGGAGTTATTAGGCACAATCAACAGGAATTGTATAAAATCCAAAATCTTGCTCAGGAAGGCGATATTATTGTAAGCTTTTAATTTAGCAATTTTAATTCGATCGGTAATTTACCTACAGTTGGTAACTCACTTACAGTTGCTAATTTACCGCCTGTCTGTAACATACTGGCAGTTGGTAATGCGCTTACACTCGACTTCCGCAATAGTCACCAAATCCGAAACAGTTGCGCCCGCAATAGTCACCAATTGCCCTACCTCAAATGTAACATCGATTGCGCATGCGTATTGCGCATAAAATAATATTTTTTTTAGCATTTTAAATTTCGCGCGGATAGGAACCAATCAGATGCCGAGTGCCATGACATGCGCAGTGGTATCAAGTTGCAATTGAGAGAGCAACTGGCGTCAGTTGGTGACTATTGCGGAAGGAAATTAGTGATTATTGCGAAATTGTGACTATTGCGGTGGTGACTATTGCGGAAGTCGAGTGTATAATGACATTTCCAAATGAATCATTTATTCTTATTCTTCAGGGAATTGCATTTGATCATATTGAACTCAACTTTTACCTCAACGGAAAGGCTCTGGAAGCACCAATTATGGGAGTGAAGGGAACAGTGTACCCCATTTTATATGGTACGAAATTAAAACTAATAAATAACTGTTTTAATATTAATTGCCACCATATCTTGATAACTGACCGATTGATTTTATTTGCATAAAATATTACTGGCCCTTGCTAACTTACGGTCTCTTTTTAACCACAAAAAATTATTTTTCAGTTGACGACGGTGCAATTTTGGACTTGATTCTCGACGATTTCTTCCATACACCTCCGATAGGTTTTGAAAAAATAATGCTCGAACAATCTTTGCTCTAACAAACCTATTATGGACCACTTCCCTCCAATCCTCACCCATTATTCCAGATCTGTGCATTATCTACGAGTAGATACACTCGTGAAGTGAAAATTAAGTTAAGACTAATGAATGTGTGAATTTATAGCATGACTATGTAAGATAATAATTATTGTCCCACTAAATAGTATATTTAATTAATAGAAATAAAAAGTAAATAAGTTTTCAATAACTTGCTTATTGAAGGTTGATTGATTATTTTTTATTTATACAAAAAATCAATTTTTAATCAACGTCCAAAGCAAAAAAACGCGCGTCCAGCTTTCTACTTCCTGTAATTGAGATTATCAATCGGTAAGGTACCGGCTGTCAATAACCTGTTGACTGTAGGTAACTTGATGACTGTTGCTAATATTTCATCTATCGGTAACCTACCGACTGACTACTGACTTCGTCAATTAAAAATTGAAAAAAATTAAACATGTACAGGTACTAAGTCAATAAATGTCAAAAGCGTTTGAGAATTCTCAGGATTTATTAAAAGATCTACAGAAACGATTAGCCCTCGATTTTTATCGTTGAGCTATCTTACTGGTTACGACAATAACTATAATAATATATCATTTGTGTTTTTGAGTTAGCGATTCATTTATCGTCTCTTGTGTATACACATAATTCATATACAAGTTATATATTAAATGATAATTCATGAATGCTTAATTGGCAATTGGTATGTTATTTACAGTGGCTTAAACGATAAAGGCATTAGACCGTATAATTTATTTTATTAGGCTACCGTCATGGATTTTTCGTTGACTTAAAGCGTACATATAAATTTACTTTTTTATTTATTTTTTATCTCACTCTCTTATTCACGAAAGCCAATCAAGTTCAGCTTTCGTTTATGGCTGACCAACTATCGAGTGATTTTACCGACCACCAATAACTCTGCAGTTTCTAATTCTACCGGCAAGTTATCAATAATCGGTAAGCTATCGATAGTTGATTATTTTTAGAAGCTGACGAATTTCATGACTCGTAACTTACTTTGTGCGAACGTTGTACAACATATCGACAGACTTTTTTTCGTAGATTAAAAAAAAAATAGAAGAAAATCTTGCTTATTATGTCCGTTTGTGCTGCAGAACGTATATTATTGTTATCTTTGGTCCTTAAATCTGTAAATATTATCTCGTTCCCCAACACAAAAAAGGTTGTTCATGATTGTTGCTTATTTACAGTCTAAATGTAAACCACCAAGCACTCAAGTATAGAAAATTTCTCAGGGGTTCAAAATCGGAACAGAGTGTCCGAAAATTCGTCGACTCGCCGAAACATTTTTCTTTGAAACTAAATTTTTTCCCAATAGCTATTATTCTAAATTATTCAATAAATAGCATCTTAAAAATAAAAAATACATTTTTTATCCACTGTGTGGATTAGGAGGCGAAATTTTGAATAAAGAGTTTTTGGAATGAAAATAAAGTTGGAAAGACAGTTTTTCGTGAATCGCGCGACAATTTTCAAGGCACTCTGAGCAAAGTATTATGCATCATGACTCGATGTGACAATCTAACAACTACGGTAACCCATCGCTACTTATTGCACTTCCTTACCACCTATTCACTTAAAGCTACAATGACTTTCACTTTCATCTTTTCGTAAAAACTAATCTTACTTGAAGGAGCGGTGATATCAAGTGCGGAATATTTGAAAATATTTCATTTTTGAAAGTGGTTTACGGAAAATTAATTTACCGGCTACCGGTAACCCACTGATTATCGATAACATACCAACTGTGGTATTTACCAACAGACGGTAAACTTTATTATCCATTTTTAAGTATGAACTTTTCATTTTTTCTCGTTATTAGGCCCGCACGATTACTTTTCTCGCTTAAATTCGTTCTCTACGAAATGCATATGTATAACATATTTCTTACATTTACGTATATACTCTCGAAATTATGTACAGAATGATGTAAATAATGCACCTCTTGCAGTGAAGGGGGGGGGGGGCTTGCGCGATACTAAAAAGGTCGAATGTTAAAAAACAAATATAAAAAAAAAAACGAGACAACAATGTGTATCGAGCAATCCCGCATTTGAGATCTTCGGACAGTTCTATCTCGAACGATAAAGAAATAAATTTTACAAAATAAAGGCACGTAAAAAAATCATCTGAAATATAGACCAACCGGTTATAAAACAAAATTTCATTATACGTCAACTGTCGGTAACTTATCGACGATCGGTAATATATCGACAGTCGGTAAGTTACGCGTTAATAAAAATGTTAATTTTTTCCTAGAATTATCACTAAACAAACAAGGATATGTCGTATACGGAAGAACACTAATATAAATCATTAATGCATTGAAAGCGATATAAAAAGAGAACACTTAGGTTTAAAGAGCTTTAACTTAGTCACATCTTTCTTGATCTCTTGCTTGTTAGAGAATCTTTGGTTCCTGTTTGAAAGGGAGTTAGACTTTCCATTGCAGGGCGAAATTTTTCCTGAACGAAATTAATTTCGCTTTCGGGGAATTTCGCCGCAGAGTTGTGTTAAACTTTCGGGGGTTTATGAATGGGACGTTTTTAAGCCTAAGACACTAATTGAATCACGCTTGGATATTCAGTCATTGTCCGTTGTATCCTCGATTACCGAGTCCCAGTTAAACTCAGTGACACTTTGTCTCGAGGGTAATTCGCCCAAATGTTGAAAGCGTTGGACAAAATGGGGGTCGCGATCTCGTAGATGACGAAAACGCTGGAAAGCAACGTTTTTTGCAAATTCGTATAAGTCCAGGTCCAATTTGTTGAGACGTCGGACTGATTCCAGTTGTTCGGATGTTAAAGATGCCAATGTTGCGGCGCTCAAGGTGGCATTGTGTTGCTCGAATGTCACTGCAAAACGCATTCCAAACGTCTCTTCGAAGGAGTATTGACCTACCTGAAGTAAATTTATAACAAATAAATATGTATTCATTTGCGGCCCTTTACTAGTTTTGTTCTTGGTGTTTTAAGTTCTAAGACAGTTGAATAATTCATCAAATTATTTTTGTGTTGCAAGATTTTGCAATATTTTGAAATCTCTAAAAATTCTACGAAATCCCGTAAAATTAATTTAAAAGAGCATGATATCTTAAGATTCCCCGAAAACCAACACAGAGTGTTGGTTGTAGAAATAGAAGAAAAAACAAGAGCACATTGCAACGAGATAAAATAAACAAATAAAGAGAGTCGACAGCACTGCACAGATGCCGAGCAGAATTTCTTGTAAATATTTAGACACCGAACCCCTGATTTCAAAGAATCTCAAAATTAGATTGCCTAACACAGAAACCTCAGCATGTCAATTCATTGTGAACTATTACTTCATTTTCCTTTCCGAGTAAAATATATTTTTTAGTAGTGTTGATGCCAATTTCTAACTTAAAATTCAATTTCTTCCCTGATGAAAGCTTCGGATTGAAATTTTTTCCGAACAAATCCAAAATTTTCCAAATCATTCCGAAATTTGTATCCGAACCAAACAATTTCATTGCGATTTAATTCTACCCTAACCTGTAAAATTCTTTTTAAGACATCAAAAGACATCTTAAATAAATTTTAAAGGAATTAATTAATCTCAGTAAAGTATATTTTTAAGAGTGTTGATATCAAGTTCTATCTTGAAATTCGATTTCTTCATTTTATAAAATCATTTTTATAAAATCCTCAAATTGAAAATTGTTTAATTCAAATGGATCTCAACTTAATAATTAGATATGTTTCTAAATTAATTTCTTGATACCTTTTGATATTCAGTGAGCATGAAGAATGGCATAAGCTGTAAGTTGTGCTTCGCACTTGCTAGCATAATTCGATCCCTTTCAGCACTACTCAATGAAGAGTTGTAGCATCCGATTAGAGAAAGATCAGCCAACATTCTCGTTTGTCTATTACTCGCCAAATTGTTTGAACAGGCCATAAACTGAAAATAAAAAAACATATGTTTTATTCCAAATATTTTCTCGCACAATCGTCCAAAAATTCATCAATGGCCTATACCATTTTCATTAATGAGACTAGATACATCTCTTTTCCGAAAATCTAATTCGCGAATATGGAAAAATACCCGAAATTAAAATTCTCAAATAAAAATAAAATTACCAAAAGTTCCGATTCCGAAAGATTTAAATTCCAAAAATTTCAAAATCCTGAAATAACTCAATAAATAATAGTTTTTTAAAAATTATTATCGTCTGGCGCAGAATTATGTTAGGTCAATGAAACACGAACATTCTCGACTTTAATTCGAGGGGCGATTATAAGATCGTTAGCCTGTGATTATAAAATCAGGCGCAGAACGAATTTGTAATCAAAATAGGAACAGCGTTGTATTTCTTCAATAAAGGGCAAATATGAAATATTAAGTAACCTTTTTTGTTTTTAATATCATAAGTAGCTTTTGATTACACAACGTTATTAGATAAGCTAATTCTCTTTAAATTTTTCATTCACTGACCCAAAGAACATTTTAAAACAATAATTTCTTTAGTAGAAATTGTTATCAAACAAAGCTATGTACGTTCCGCCTGGCCTAAAAATAATCTCAGTTTCTCCGTTAGTAGTATTATAGACAACGTGAAATAGCTCTATAAAAAATATAAAAACATAACAATGAAAATACCTGTTCCAAAGAAACTCCTTCCCAATTCGGACCAGGATAACATTGAGGAATATTCGCCTGCGTTCCAGCACACCAATGACGTGCTCCTCTCCAAGTGGCGCCTCTCTGAACGTGTCTGAATTCGGAGAGATACCTCGCAATGGGATCTCTGATGATTGTCACGTAGAAATACCTTCTCTTCACGTTTCCTTCAATCTTATTTAATTCTCCATCCACGCAGCCGGTTAACTCAGTCCAATCTGCGTGCAGTCCGCACTTCCATCCTGTAGAGTATCTCGAAAAAAGCCAATTTTCGTTTCGGTTTGGACGGAAGCAAAAGCAACGCTTTCGACGCCTCTGACAAGAACACGGACGCTGCAAATCCAAGTCTCGCACCAGATGCTTGCCAAACAATGTCCCGCCTGTATTAACGGAAAAAAAATTATTTATTAACCATATCGATCATGTCCCCAGGAATCCCAACGATCTTCTTAGCATGAAAAAGTCACTAATATGACTACTCTTAAAAATAAAAACTGAATTTTCTTAATCTCTTAAAATTCCATGAAAAATTGACATTTGCAACGTTTACAACGAAAAATTATTATTTTTTTTTTTTGTGAAAAGTACGGGACCTAAAGTCTGATTGCGCTAAATGGTTCTATTCGATATCAAAATACACACAAAACAGTTTCAACCCCCTACCACACTAGGATTACCCCCACATCATCCGCTAAGTACATAAAAAATCATTGTAATTCCCTAAAAAAGGAATTAAAATTAGAGACCTAAAATTTTATTGTTCCAAATAAACATTTTCAGTAGTTGTTATTTAATTGTACGATTATTTTGTGGAAAAATAATTATTTACACTTAGTTTACTCTGATTAGTAATAAAACACATGTAATATTATGTACACCAGCACAAGAAAATAATAATTTTTTTCCAACGCTGATAAGAAGTAACATATAAAATTTTTTTCGAAGAATGTGCATTGCATTTCTGCGATTCATTGAGGTTTGCAGCCCACAGATTGGGACATGGTAAATGAATAATTCAACGATTTGCGAACACAATGCAACTTCCAGAACGGAAGTCGTATTGTTTTCAGAGCCGTCCATTGCATTGGCACTTGGCCAGAGAAATCTCTAAGTGGCTTGGAATAAAAAACTTTTCTTTTTATAGACAGAGTGTCAGCGAACGTTTGACGACGGGTTATATATAACGAGTCCAAAGGACATTGTTAATATATCCCTTGCAGCATTGCGTCTGTATTTCTATTACATTTCATTACCACTGGGAATGTCTCTGTAACATAAATTACTTCATTAGATACTCAAGTTGAGATGAGTCTATAACTATAGATTTTACGACTCAACAAATTTAACAAATCAAGTTTGTCATTTGTTCTATTTTTAACAATTGCCTTGTGATCATCATCTTCATATTATTTTCTTTCAGGAAATATAAACTTCGGTAAATTAACGTCATCCCGGAATTTTAATTCACCTATTCTAATTAAGATTTGGTTACGCCACTGAAAAATACACTATGAAATTGGATTCTAAAAATTTGAAAGTTCAGCATAATTAGGATCAACTCCACAAACTATACAAACGTTATGATGAGAAATTTTATTCGCTGACGTTTTCTAATGTTGTAATTTTGACCAACTTTTTAAAATAATATAATAGATATAATTACCTTTAAAAGTTACAAAAATTAATTAAACTATTTCATACCCGGAATTTTATTTTAAGAAAACTTAATTAGTTTTTTCCTTCTATCTTAGCTAGTTTAAAGAATTTTAGAATTTCAATTTGGAACCTTAGAAGTTACAGCATTTATTCATTTGTATAAAATGGACTGTGAACGCCATATTATTCTAATTATTTTGAAATTAAGGTACAGATTTATTGATCATAAAGTATCGTTTTTCGTCACTTAAATAATTTGTCCTTGCAAAATTTCCACTCTGTATAAGCATAGAATGTAGGACGTGCATTAAATTGATTTATTGCATGAATGAAATTTCATAACGCGTTGGTAGAGAATATTTTCATTCTTCTATTACATTACATTCTCTATTTTCCTTTATCAACCAAATTTAGGCATTGTTTAAAAGAGAGAAAAATTTAAAATGAGTAGTATTTCGTTAATATATTATATCTGCAAAGTATTTTGAAAAATATTTAGAATTTGTTAAATTGTAGCCCAAGAAAAAATAAAAATTATGCCAATTTTGTAAAATGGATAAAAAAATTAATTAACTAAAATATAATTTAAAGCTTAGAATGCATACAAATGAAGTACCGAAGTCTAAATTTTGTCATAATTTTCATCATTCCTATGAATGATTAAAGCATTTGATCGTTTAAAAATCAACGTACAAGAAAGAATCATTATCACTCTTTAAAATCAGAGACCGCATCAATTTACATTAATTATGTATAAATAATAGATGTCACTTCATTTTTTGTTTTTCATCCATACAATTCTATGCAAAATAGTCATTATTTACGCCAATAACAACGAAAAACAGTGCTACCTAGCAAAGATTGCAAAGTTCAAGGAAAGAGAATGATTTACTCCTCATCCTCATTCTAATGGACAAATTATTAAAAAAATTATTAGTTTACATAGAATTATGCATAAATAATCATGAAATAATTTAAAGTCCAAAAGAGATACAAATTTAATTTTAAAGTTTCTTAGAAAATCATGAAAAAAATTTGACAAATTCTTCTCAAGAAGTCAATATTTGAAATGAGAATTTCAAAGGAATTTACTTAACATAATTCCAAAGAATGAAAAATATTTTAAAAGTGTTTGATATAAATTGACAAGAAATTAAAAGAAGGGTACCCAAAATTGGCCCATCGGCCCCACTAATGAGATTGGTTTAGGGGGTTTTAGGGGGTTTAGGTGTTAAGAAAATTACTATGATTTTTTTTGTACTTAGGGGATGATTTGGGGGTGATCCTAGTATGGTAGGGGATTTAAACTATTTTGTGTATCTTTTAGCATCGAATAGAATCATTTAGTGCAATCAGATTTTATGTCTCGTCCTTTTTACACAAAAAAAATAACTTTTCGTTTATGTAAACGTTGAAAACTTCAGTTTCATCTATAACAATGATTTATTTTTAGAGTGCAGTTTTGATGTACTTTAGTTTTGATGTATCTTTGATAGTGGTGAAATAGACTGTAGTCTGTATCATATGCGAAAGCTCACCAGTCTTTTGAATGTGAAGAAACACCATAACATCGTGAGCATTGATGTCAAATTGCGAGGAGTCGTTGGCGAAGAGATTGTCGTAGCCGAAGCTGCCTCGAACGCTCTGGAGCCGGAAACCAGAACGCGCTTCCAGGATCCCGATGCCATTTCGAACATTAACATTGGCGGAATTAACGATATTGGCAACCTCGGATGAAGGAAAGGTGCCAAGTGAAAGACCGTCGGCGACCCTCGCTGACTCCTTGAGGTCGCGATTTGTAAGTGCGCACACGTGATCAGGACAGAAGTAGCCGAGGTAAACGATACCAGCTAGTGCGAGCAGAAGACAAATGCCGATGATGCCGCGAAGTCGAGTCGCACGCGACCGCGACTCCATCATCGCGGAGGCAGAAGTAGTCAAAGCAGCCTCACGCAATTCCTGCGGAGGGTGCGGATACGGGTGAGGGAGTAAATCCACTCGGTCGCTAATTCCGTCTTCGTTCAGACGCCTGCCCATCTTTCCCCATTATTTTTCACACTGAAAACGAGCGACGCTCGTCAAGACGAACTGTATTCTTCTAGATTCTCACTCAAAATAAACTCCATATAGACATAGACTCCTCACTCCTGCTGCCACTCTGCCAGCGGAGTGCGGCCATGAGGTAGGGATGGGCGATTCTGGATCGATCTTTTGAAGATCGATCTTTTCCACTCAAAAGATCGATCTTTTGAATCGATTCTTTACTAGTCGATTTTTTGCTGGATCGATTCTTTACCCTCAGAATTGAAGAACCGATTCTTGTCCCATATGTGAGCGCAAAACACAAAACTTAAAATGAACAGCCAATTGCTG
>CAJFCP010000173.1:317722-332884 GCA_904066005.1 Synergus itoensis
CAAACCATATTCAAAGTCAAAATGCCAGATTCCGGCCCAGCATTGGCACTTTATTGGGCCGAAAGTCAAAATTACTACGTCAAACTAAATTAGAAGTAGAAAAGTCAGAATCTGGCCCAGCGATGGCGCTTTACTGGTACTTTAAAGAAGTTCAAAAGATTTCAGGGATTTCATAGAAACTTAAAAAGACTTTAGAAGATTTTAAATGACTTTAGGGAATTTCAAAAGATTTTCAAGGCAGTTTAAGAGATTTTAATGAACTACCAGAGATTTTCAAATTTGTTAAACAATTTCAAAACATTTAGAATGATTTTAAAAGATATAAAGATATTTTAAGTGCTTTTAATAAATTTTAAGAGTTTCTAAGATATTTAAATAGACTTAAAAGATTTTAAAGAATTTCGAGTCATTTTAAAGGTTTCATTTGATTGAAAAATAGGTTTAAGGATTTAGTAAAAACTTTAAACGACTCTAGAAAATTTTAAGTAATATTTAGAAATGTCAAAGGATTTTTAAGAGTTTAAAAGAGTTTAAGGCTCAGTTTAAGGATTTTCAAAAGATATCACAAAATTTTAAGTGTATTTAAGTGTACATATTAAATGTATTTAAATACCTTGAAATTTATCACAATTTTCTGAAATCCCTTAAAATTCTTAGATATCCTATGAAATTTCTTTAAATTTTTTTAAATCCTTGAATTCTTTAAAAATGTTCTGGAAATTTCAAGATATACAGAAATCTCTTTGTCTCATATAACAATCCCTGTAATCATCATAATTCCGGAAGACATAGAAGAGTCAATGTGGTTGGTACAATAGATTTTCAATTTGCGAACGGCAGATAGAATTTTTATTTAAGACTGAAATTCGAATTTAAATATTTTTTAAATATGTATCTTACTCATGTTTTGAAAAATATTTTACCTTTGTATCTTAATATGTTTTGAAACATTAAATTTCTTTATTTCTTTTAGAAACATTAAGTAATTTATTATTTATAATTAAAATTTATTTTTTTGACTGAATAGTATTTTAAATTATTTAATTAAAAGTGTTTTATGAAATAGAATTTTGCTAGTCCTATAATATCAATCACTACTACAATATACTTTTCATCAATACTTTTACTTTCTGTAAAAGTGAAGATTAAAAATAGGTATATATTTTATTTATTGTTACTTCAAATGTGTTTATTGATTAAATTATCTCGAAAAAATTTAATCTTTGTGTGTGAAAGAGTATACCGTGGAAAAATGTGGGACCACCATGTCAGGAGCTTAGGGTAATGGTTAGGTAGCTGGACTCGCGTCCCGTAGGTCGTGCGTTCGATTCCCCCCCGCGTTGCGTGCGAAATTTTATTTGTTATATAAGCGTTAAAATTTACAAATATCGATTATTTATAAGTATATTCATAATATATCTACGTTTAAATCATGTTCTTAATTAATAACATTTATTTTTATTTTTTTACCGTAACTTCTAAGTGTAATGGGCCAGTGACGGGCCAATGACGGGCAAGTGAAGGCGGCCAAGAACCGGCAAAGTCTTAGCCGCCAAGTGCAGCCCTTAGATATCATTTCGGTAATGGGCCATTAACATAATGCTGCTTTCGGGCCAATACTGGCAACCAGTGACGGGCAAGTAAAGGCGGCCAAGAACCGGCCAAGTCTTGGCCGCCAAGTAAAGCCCTTAGATATCATTTTGGCAATGGACCGGCACTGGCGGCCAAGTCTCGGCAACACCTTTGCCAGTACTGGGCCAACGTTGGGCCGTTTTTGATTTCGCACTTGGGGACATGACAAAAATGATAAGGTGCATCATTTTTTAATATTTACAAACCTGATTTTCCGTGTAGTGACGTACATCAATGAAATTTCTGTTAAAATTAAGTTTTTAATTTTATTATCAGATGCAAACTAAAGCTAAGAAAATTATCAGTTTAGTCCTATATAATTTTGTATTAAACCATATGCCTAGTAGTATTTCTGAGTTAAATGTTTGAATTTAAAAATAATATTTTTGTATTTTTTTTTGGGTTGTACTCAATGAGAAATCAAGTGGCAAAAATTTTGGGACAAATTTTAAGCATTTCTGAATAATATTCACTGGAATTAAATAAAATAAGAAAATTACACTTTTGAATCTCTATAAAAAGTGCAGTGCAAGTTTCCATGTAAGTTTTATGGTTTTAAAACTTGAAGTTTGACTTCAATGTTACTACCTCAACATGAAAATTAGACACTCGATATTATCTAGAAGCGTTGCTTTGTTTGGAACAGAAAGAAGAAAAAAGGCAGCTGCAAAAAATAGGGAAGAAGATAAAAACGAAGTGGGTTGTGAAATAACGAGTCAGATGAAAAAAAGGAAAAAGGTACTACTCCAATCAGCTTAGCAAGATGAGAGATCACGGTTTCTCCCGCTTTACAGAGTAATGTTTCCCACGCGACCGATATAACGTACTCACTACCGCAAACTTTTTCTACAGCAATATTTAGATAAACTTCCGCACGTGTGTTGACTTGAAAACAGTTTAAATGATTCTGTAAAATTATAATTCTGACTCTGTAGCGACCATTCCCCGATTTAATGAACAACACACTATTTTATTTTTGGAAAAATACCACCTAGAAAAAGTTTGCGGTAGTGAGTACGCTACACAAACAGCGCAAACACCTAGAACATACATACCCCCAGGGCCGGCGGAACGTATTTTTTCAGCGTGGGTAGTGATCAACTGGCATTAGGGGGGGGGGGGGTATGTTTCATAATTTTGTAAATAAATTAAGTTTATCAGAACGCTCGCGCGCGTATTATAGAAATTAAAAATAAAATTAAAAAAAAACAATGCATTTTTTTGATTTTTTACTGAAATTTCAGCGTGGGTAATTACCCACCCTGAGATTTTCGGGGTGGGTAGTACTACCCACCATACCCACGTGTTCCGCCGGCCCTGCATACACCAAAACAACACCGAGGCAAAGAATAAAAACCAAATATATACACAACCCAAGAAAGAAAAAACGATGTTACCTCTTAAAACAGTAAAAGACTCAAAAATATAGAAGGGGTCATTTCAACCTCTACTACAAAATATTCAAAGGAAAATTTAAAGGTATTCGTAAAAGCAACAATTTTAATTTTTTTTAAATTATTGCTTATTCAAAAAGTTGATATGACAATCTTAAAAAGGGTTCAAAAAGCAACATTCGTAAAAACATGTTTTTTGGGTTTATGGGGTCACAATACGTGGAAACTGGACAAAAACGAGGGAGAGTGCTAATTTTTTTTTGCAATAATTAAAAACGTGTTTTAGCAGCAGAGAGCGGTGGCATCAATTTCATGGGACAACGCGGTGCACTTAATTAATCCACTGTCGAAAGTAGTCCTTTTATTCGTCGACGCTTAATATTAGGCCCTTGCTGCGTGGCCTTCCCTTTCCGTTAGCACACTAACATAATCTCTGAGGTTGTTCGAACGTTCTTGTCGCTTTCACGCGCTCGTTCCGTTTATATAACGTCCCGCTTAGTACTTAACGTAAGTACATCGAGCACGGTTCAAAATAAAGAAGAACTTCACACCCCTTTACCCCCTAACTCCAACTGTCCGCTCGGCTACCTTCGCGGTCCGCGGGACAATGTTATTTTACGGCGCCATGCACTTGAGCCTCTTTCATCCGGATTCGTGGTATAGCGACTCGGGGCCTCGGCATCCTGTGTATCCTCTGTAATCTGATCAAACGCAGATTACGTCGCATCACGGGCGACACCGTGAACTTGGATGAAACAATGCGCAAAGCGAGAGACAAAAAAAGAGATTCAACGCGTCACCGAACTCTTCTTATTTAAATCACCCTTATTGAATTTTCGATGCTTATGCGTAGAGGTTTCGCAATGCGAGCTTTCTTAATGAAAAATAGTTCAGTCGACTCTGGGTCTCTGGCATTATAAGCCACGCTTCTTGTGCACGAATGAGTGATACACCAATTGTCGGATGTCTTCATGTTCCTTCGGAAGTCTTCAGACATCTTCAGGCGTTTTCGGATCTCTTCGAGTGTACGGTAATTAAAAAAGACCCGTGCAGAGCTCTCATATTTTCTCAATTCATATTTTCTAATTTCTCAAATATAATTCGGAAAATGTATTAACTATATGGTAACTCTATGTAAATTTGTCCGTAAGATAGATCACTATACACCATTGATTAGAATGCCATCTATACACGGAAAAAATATGTCCTATAAAAAGTGTAGAACTCAGTCTGGGAATCTTGGACGGGTACCAAAATGTTGTAAAAATTGTAAACCTCCTTCTATGAAATTTACAAGATATTTCAATACTAAGTGCAAGAAAGAACTACATAAAGTCCTGGACAGTCTAGGAAAATATGAAGGGTTCTTAAACAAAATAAAAAAAGCAAAGCTAACTTCAGACTTAGTAGTCTTTTGTGTCCAAGTTCATATCACACACACGAGAAACGTTTTCGTCACTTAATTAATACACACAAACCTAATTCTATACCTAACCTAACACTACTACATACAACGCAATTCTCTAACGCAGAATATCGCACGCTGAGTATACTGCCCAAGTGGAAATTTACAATTGGCGTAGTACTGTGCCAGTACTGGCCAACGTTGGCGTGGTGCTGGAAGAGGTACTGGCGCAGATCTGGCTGAGTGTTGGGGTGATAACGCTGTTCAGTACTGATTAGCCAGGTTTGTTTCTGTACTGGATTCAAGTACTGGTGCAGTACTGGTGCAGTATTGTTGTAGTACTGCAGTACTGGTACAGTACTGATCCAATGGTAAAGTCAGTACTATGCCAGCTTTGGCTACCCAATATTGGCACAATACAACTGGTACAGTACTGTGCCGGTTGTAAGTATCGGCTTAACCATGTAATTTCCACTTGGGTGGTCGAAATGGTCCTTATATACTAACTAGCCAAATCTTCACCGCTTGTGAGAAACGTTACAGTGACCCAAGTGATATTTAATTTGTTTTAACATGTTTTATTTAAATATTATATTATAACTGTATCATTTTATTATTTTTAATATTTTAATGTTTAAGATTTCGTGAGTTTTATATAAGTACACTTATTAACTTTATATTTCACTCTGCCAGCTGATGGTCGACTACGCACATCGACGCGCAACATTTTCCCAGACTGTCCAGGACTTTCTGTAATCCCAGCTCTTCAGTAAATACAAAACTATTTTTCCTAGACTATTATAGAGAATTTCCAAGACTCATTTGCATTTAGTATTGAAAAGTTTGAAACCTTTTATTAAAAGTCATTCAAAATCTCCAATATTTTGGTACCCGTCCAAAACTCCTGGACTAATTCTACATTTTTTACAGGACATATTTTTTCCGTGTATGGATGGAAAAATAGATACTTTTTTAACAGGTATTTTTTGAAATACCTTTCCTTATTTTTCTAAAATACTAAAAGCAGCAATAAATTTCGAAAAAGTATGAAACCGTGGAGTTATTGGACGTGGTTAGATAGCATAAAAAGTTCTAGAGGGCAGCCACCAAAGGGATGTTGGAATAAGGCAGAAAGACGTTTATTCGCTCGGACAGGAGCCGAGTGACCGAGTCAACTCGATCATACAGCTTGGTCACAGTCCGCTTGATATAATAAAATGAGCAAGACCTTTTTCCCAATCTCTTTATTCTTTTTATAATACTGTCAACATTTCAAGTAGGTTTCTTTATACATAAATATATTGTAGAAAGGAGATCAGACTGATTTTGATTCGAGTTTATAAGATAATTGTGTTGGATCCGGATTTTGAAATTAAAATTTAATTTCCCCATATTACTGGATAATTATTAAAATTTAATATCTTTTCACTCTATAGATTTATTGTTTTTGAAATAAGAATGTATATTGAGATCTAATCTCACTATTCAATATTAAGCTCTGTAAACATACTCACATTTAAAAAATGAGTGAAAAAATATCTAGTTATAATTTTTGTCGTGAAAGATGAAAAACTCGAATTTTGAGCTTAGAACTTGGATCCAAAATCCTTAAAATAAGTTGATCAGAAATTAAAAGTTTGAAATAACATTTGAAGTTGGTCCCTACATGCGACTAAATCTAGCTGAAAATAGTTTCGGACACCACTGTTATATCTGCTTGAATAACTATTTTTCTTAATACATTAAAATAAATATACGTGCATTTTTTCCAAAAATAAAATAATTACTTTGTAGTACATACGACGAATATGAATCATATTTTAAATTTAAATTATTACGCTTTTTGTTTTGACGTTTTAAAATTTATGTTTTAGAATATAATAGGGTCAACTTTGCACCAGCTACTTTTCTGTATGAAAGTGTCCCCGTCGTCGCGTTGCTTATTGCTGCGATGATGGCTTTCGCGAAACTCGATTTTGCGTTCCATCTGAGACGCTGAAAGTCCCCTGAGGCTACCACTTTAGCCGTCAATAAGGCAATTCGCTGACCCGAATTGACCCATTGCTTTCAAAGAATAGCTTGGACACTATCTCCTCTCTTAGCACCAAGAAATATCGATTCCACGTCTACTAACTGAGCCACGGAGCGTGAAATTTACTACCCGATATTGTGATTTTATGAAAATATCATTAAAATCTCGATAATATCTTAAACCAATAACAGAAATTTTATTTCTAAGTACAAAAAAAATTCCATATCAAACTTATTATAGTATTTTATTAAAATTATGTATCACAATACAAAAATTTAGTCCTAAATTACTGTACAGATTGGGGTAGTCAACTGCAACTCCGTCACGATTATGATTTTGGGGGTCGTGATTCGAGAGGATCGCATGGGTCAGATACTTATCTACCCATAAAATAAATCCTATCGGCTTGCTCGGGAGCTAAAAAAATATTTTATGAGCTGCTTATACGTTTCAGTGGTCACCGTGGTCGAATCCAATTTTCCCGATAGCATCTTTAAGAGGGATCAGGTGTCGAGGATTGACTCTCCTGTCTGTGAAGGCACGATTCTTGGATCAAGTGTAATTTTCATTTTGCGTTCATGTTTGCAGTTTTTTAGAATTATACGACAAAGTTGAGGGTTAAAATAATTTAATTAGACTATTTAATACAATTTTTAGTTAATTTGAAGTATGTTTGAGAAGTATGGGTTCAGATGAAAATAACTACGGAATGCAATATATGTAAGCAAACAATACATACAAACAATTTATTACAAACCACTCACACCAACAAACAAAAACAAACACAGAAGATGTACAGTAGGGTGTTTCAAAAAAACTTTTTTCTGGTAATTTATATGCTATGCATCGGAATCTTCGAAAGCATCGAAAATAAAAATTTTTCTCAAAATTTGAGAAAGATCAATGATGTTTTAAGGGTTGCTCCAAACGGACCAAATAGTAATCTCATAGTACTTTTTACTCTCCAGGGGTTAAAAAGTGTAAAATGTTGGGAATTCCCTATTTTTACCCGATTTAAAATTCTTCAAAACTCCTTTTAATTATCAACAATATCTCGGTTTTATTGTGTATGTGTATTGTTTCTGTTATGTTTTTGAGTTACCTATTTGTATGAGATGTTTCAGCAGTGGCGCCTTCATGAGTGGCGCGCGGTACCCCGCGCGTCTGACAGAAGTCATATTTATCTACTCGGAAGTCTGTAAGACGAAATATCTATTGGCACGTTCTCCTAGTGTCACGAGTGATTTTTTAAAAATTTCTAGCTAAATATTGTTAAATGGACAGATACTGGATTGCTTCCGGACTTATTACCATATTTAATATTTCTGAGACTTACTCTTGTAGCAGATAAAATGCTTTACGACGTCGAAGAATTAACCCTTGATTTCTGCGCATTATTCTCCGCGAAGCTTCTAGAGATAAAGGGGTTGTTCCTTCCTATCTCAAAGACGTAATGGTCGACGAAGAAGGGCACTGTTCATCGCGAAGTATAATGGAGCACCACACCGCGACTGTGGCGACTGCAAGATTTATGCTTTCCTTTATTTGGAAAAATAATGAGAGGGTTGCAAAAGCATTGTGTTATAATTCATCACGAGATGCTTAAAATATTATAACTATATTTCTGTAGGTAAAGATGAAACAGGGATTGATGATAGATTTCATGAATTTTTTTAACTCAATATAAATTCCTCAACAACGTTAAAATTTCTTTACCTTAATCGAAATTCGAGAATAGAAATACAGCTACCTACTATATAATTTGAAATCGTTTTCTTGCAAGTTATATAGTGAGCCACCTTGAATTTCTCACCCAATGCAGTAGGCAGGGGACATCTATGTATCAATATTCATCAGTGTCCTATGTTCGGCTGGCTCAAATTCGAGGATTAGCCCGAAACTTCACACAGACACCTACGGTATCCTAGCATATACGGAAGGCCCTCTTCCCCGCCGTTCATTTCCTGCTCTCACCCAGCTCATGGTATTCTAATCCAGGACGGTGTGACGTCATATTGCATAACAATTAATCAACGGGCGATAACAGCTAGCGCGAAACCACTCGGTCCACGGAGTGGGAAACCCTGATAATCATTTCACCCGGCAGCTTAAAGTGCCACTAGTTAACGCTAAGCCGATTTAAAAGCGATTTAATATCCGGAATGTTATACCCCTAGGTTTCTCACTGTCACTAAAATATCCGCTCTGTACAAAATGGATTTCTATTGCATATCTTCGCCATTTAGACAACGAAAGATGCTTAGGTTTATTTCCATAAAGTTTATGGAAATTCCAAAAATTTCCGAAATAAAAAATATATTGTGTGACCAACTATTTCTTTAATGGCAGATTCGCGATTGAGAACGCGGAGACACAAACATTACACGAATAATCGTCGATATGTATTGTCAATATTAAGAGTCAATAATAATACAAATCCATTAGAATTGAGAGTATAAATAATAACATTTCGTAATAGACGAGATATGACAACGAAAGTTGTAAAAGGATAGGAGGCAATCATGCCGGTTAAACTTAGGAATATACTTTTGGACCTTTCGCGTCTTCAACGTACGTCTAACCCACTTTGTTCGCCTCTACTCACCAAGCTCGTCAGTATTCAGTATGATATCATATGGATAAGATTATAAAAAAGCGCCACACTGAAATTATATAATAAAACACACACCCTACAGTACAATTGATCACCTATTTAACAATGTACAATTTAGAGTGGAATATAAAGGAATATTACCTCTCAGATCTATTCTGAGTGCGAGATTATATATATAATTGAACGTATAAAGTCTATGGATTGGTGACTATTTACATATACTCCTTCTGAGCGAAATTGCATCTTCACTAAAAGGTTTCTTATTTTAGGGACTTTACCATTATACATATTATGAATTATTTCTGAACACAAACCAGAAGGAATTAAAGAAGCCAAAACTATGACTCAGATCTATCTAATCCGTTGTAGCCTTAGAGAGGAATCCCCAAATAGTCAAGGATTCTTTCTCTAAGCTGCAATCCTCTTTGCGAGTAACTTTCCCTAAACTAGGAAATCGCTGCAATGCCCTAATGCCTAGAGGATCCGGTAATTGAAGGGAGACACTTGTGTATACGTATTGGCGTTGATGTTCCGTCCCCTATCGTCCATTCAGTGCCACTAATAAGCGGTGGCACCAGCCACATGCTAATGCATAATGCCGATCAAACAACTGTTTAAGCAGGCCCGAGTTAAGTGTACCCATTCATCGAACACCCCCCACCTTTTTCTATCCTACTTCCCTTCCACTGAAGGAACATAGGGTCGATAACGTATTGTCATTGTCAAGCTCAGTTCAATGTTCAATCATGGAACCAGCTTTCACTTGTTTTTGCAAGGGGAATTATATGCACAGTAAAAAGATCACAAGGATCAAAAGCAACAATGTTATTATAGTTTCGCTTTAATGCAATTATTTTGTCAATAATAATTGTCTTAGTGCAATGTATATCTCCAGAAGACCAAAGTTTTAATGAAGATTTTGTATAAAGCAGAGTTTATCCAATGTTAAACCTTTGTTCTTCTGGAGAGGTGAAGAATGGATCTTCCAATGTTTTTTTAAATGGCGCGCTATTCAAAATGGAGTTAATTTAATTCGATTTTGAATCGCGCGCCTAAATTTGCCTTTTTTTTGCCTTCAAAATCTCGAGTTCAAATCCAACTGAAAAGTTGACAGAATTAGAGTTTTTCTACTTTGATGGTTTTCAAATTCCATCAGCCTTAACTCATTCTTACATAACGTCATACGTAAATACTGAAAAGAACTGCGTACTTGAAAACACATTATAATTATAAAAAATGGGGGGGTCAAATTTTACACAAAACTAATACATTCTCTGATGAGAATGTAATAAATAGATCTTTAAATAAAAGCATAGAAATCATCTGTAATAACTGTTTAATATCTATAATATAATACAGTACGTTGCGATTTATTTTTCCCAAAAATAAAAGATTCTTCCACTTCCACTTCTTTCGTAAAAGGAGAGGATGATTCGAGGCAATAATTTTCCTCGTGCTAAGAGCGTGTATCCCATTTACGTGGGTTGATGATTGAGGACAGATGCAGCAAGTAGGGGAAGTGCACTGTACAGTATGGATGAGGGTACGTTCGCACAATGTGACCCCGAAATACAATAGAGCTCCTCCCCTCTCCCCCCCATCTTTCTCTCTCTTTCCCTCACGCTTACTGTTCTAATCTCTCTCTGATGTACACACACAGACTTCACATTTCTAACATTCTTCCTGTAGTGTTGCTTTCCTTTTCGCGATGCTTACACCACAGTTTCTCTATTGCTCCCTCTTTCATCAATAAATACACCCCCCGCGTACCAAAAATCACTCAACTATAATAAAGAGTATGTTCACGCTACCACAAATATGTTGTAGGCATACATTCAGGGCACGAAGGTCGACTGGGAAGCAAGTGCTTTGATGACAAGTTTATAGAAGCTATGTCCATAAAGAAAGTCGCTTCGTTAGCCAAAATAAGAGCCTTGAATTTTTTCTTGATATATAAGTAGGTATGTTTCACAAGTCAGAGCAGAATTCTACCCAGAAGAAGTGCCACTTCAAGAAATGCCCTAACGAAATTTTCAGATAGAAATAGTAACAGAATGAATCAGAACTATTCTGAAGTAGACCGCAATCTTTATCCGAACCAAAGTGAATCAATTCAAATGAATCCAACCTCGGTAGATAGTCAATCTAAACTTTTAATCCTAACGAATCTGAATTATTTCAAGATAATCCGCAATCTGTATCCGAACCAATCCGAGTCAACCTGACCCGCATACAAAATCAATCCAGGCCTATAATAATAATCTGAATGAATATTAACTATTGCAGGGTAATCCGCGATCTATATAAGAACAAACCGAGTTAATCGGAATAAATCTAAACCCCCACTCAAAAACTATCTGAGCTTTTGATTTGGATAAATCTGAATTATTGTAAGGTAATCCGTAATATGTATCCCTAAAACCTACCCCCTACGGAAGAAAACAGTAAAAAAATCACAGAATTGACTTGAAAGCCAAGAAAAAAAACTTTTTAAATTTTTATCCAAAATGTAAGGCTTACGAACTTGACCTTCAGTTTAGGACATTAAAAGAGTATACCAATTGGTCAATTCTTTCGCAAGTTATCGTGCTCACAAACTAAATATCTACAGACAGACACACACGCAAAAAAACAGACACATTCGTAAAAACATGTTTTTCGGCTTCAGGGTGTTACAAAACATGAATATTTTACAAAAATGGGGGGGTCAAATTTTACACAAATCGGGAATTGCTTTGGATTGGTGGAAATGACTTAGATAAAGATTTCGGGCTTGAATTCAAGTTCTTTATTTTCTACTGAATATTTTCTTATTTACTAAGAAGAAATGGCAAGTCACACAAAAATGTTGACTGATTTTGGCGAGATAGGGAAATAAAAGGATTGTTAACACTTTGGCTAGGCGAGACCACGCGTAAGAGTTCCCCTTTGCTTTTTTGTCAACCTGCAGGAATAAACGAGTTACGTATTATGCTAGGGGTTGGAGAGGGACCCTCTTCAATACCAGGTTGTATTCTTGGCCAAGCCATCTGGCGTGCTATTATACCAGTATTTTAATTTAATTAACTCCACATACCGTGCGAATTCAATCGATATTATCAGCACTTCTCTGGGATTAAGCTTATAGAGGGACCGCGGATTGAATACAAATCTGTCATTTAATTAGTACAGTCGCACTCGCATTGACGAACGGACGAGCAACAGATTTTATGGAAATCCCAAAATAGGAAATCACTGATCGTTGCATCGAATTTCCACGGATTACGCATTGAACAGTGTGAAGAATCGAGTATCGTTTTGTAAAACTATTTTTAACTAGTAACATTATACGCTATTCATTCAGTCATTCATATTCAGACGGATTGAATTCACATTCATGCAGATTGAATTCCGATTGGTTTTTATTGAATATTCCAATTCATTCGGATTGAAGATTCGGATTGATTTGAAATGAAAACTTGCTTCGGATTGATTTTGATTAGGCTCGCATTTTTTTAGATTGATTCGCAATGGCTCGGATTCATTCCGATACAATTTCTATCCGAAAAATTTGCAAAGAAAGTTTGCCATGTCTGGGGAAGAAGCGATTAATGATTATGAACATTTTTTGTTTTTAACTTCCACTTCCACTTCCTCTTACACTTCTTCGAAATTTACGTCAGTCATTCTGAGTTTTTAAATTTCCCTCAAGGTAACAGCAATGAAGGAAAATTGTTCAGTAAGGAGTTCTCATAATTACCTATTTACCAATGATAATCGTATGGTTATTTAGTTCCTTGGGGTAGGAAATGAACCACCGTTTAACATTTCGAACGCCTGAGGCAGGTCGTTAGCAGCGATGTCGCAACATATGCGCTGGGCAGGCTCCATATGGGCCATCATCGTTCAAAATCCAGGGTAACCTAGACAAGGGATCGATACGATTCCACTGCTTAATCGGCCTGCTTTGTGGTCTAGTAAATATTCCTCATGATCCCTATAGTTCTCTACTTTTACATTCCCATTTCTTATTCCAATATTCTCTCCTAGAAAATACATCGTACAACGGGATATAAAATATTTAGTGAGAAGTTGGATGGCTCCTGGTACCTTTTTAAAACATTGAATTTTAATCTTTAAATAATTAACTAGAAAATCCTGCTTCAGGACTTTTTTGGTACTTCCGTCACTTTGGAATCCAAAGTGACGGGAGTACCAAAAAAAAAAAAAAAAAAAAGTTAAAAAAAAAGTAAAAAAGTTAAAGCTTTTTCAAAATTTTTTATACGAATGGATAACGAACTTGACCTTTATTTTAGGCACTAAAAGAGTATAACACAGACAGATAGACAGACAACAGAGACGGACACATTCGTAAGAATTTGATTTTCGGGTTCAGGTGTTCACAAAACGTGCATATTTGACAAAAATTGAGAGACTCAAATTTTACATAAATCTAATATTAATGTACGGAAACTTGGATCGAACCGATTTCGCCTAGCCTTGCGGTCGTTGGCGACTTTAAATGGAACCATATGATGCATGGGGTTAAAAAATCGGATATTTTCAATGGTCACATACACGAGCGCACCAGACGCCTTGTTCAGGCGTAGCAAGTGCATGATGTGGTGCCCAAATTCATTTAATGTAAAGGAGAGAGAGAGAGAGAGAGAGAGAAAGAGGTGGAAAGAGAGACATATAGGAGTTGAATGAAGGGTCTTGGGGCACCGAGCAGGTTGACTAGCTTTGTCCATAGTCGATGATGACTATGGGGTCGGCCTCGGCACAGATGGGCCGCTAATCTCATTGAAAACTCATGAGGACTCTTGCGCGGGGTGCCGAGAGGCAGCACCCTATATGTTCTACGGTTTTCTGAGCTCTTCCATGGGGGTCGTATGCATGCAATGCCAATCACCATATGTCCTGCGTATATGCATACGCCTGCACAAACGCGTCATCCTCTGCCAAATTTTTCACAGCTACCCTCTATATTCATTGTTATAACGATACAAATTTCTTTAAACTAACATAACATTTGAAAAAGATAACATTGTCAAAAAACCGTTTTTTCATGAACAAAACCAGAAACAATGAACAAAAATGGCTGCTTAACGAATTTGTTCTTTCTTTTTGAGTCTTAAACAAGTACTTTGATTTAATAATGAAACTTCAAATTAAACATTCAACATTGTTTAATTTTAAGATTATTTGAGTATTATGTTATAATTATATTATTTGAACATACGAATAGAATAAATTGCGGAAAACCACAAATACAAGAAGCAGAGATCTAGTAATGAACCTAATTTTTTTTAGACTATGATAGAGAACAAGAAACTTGGTTTTGAAGTTTTTCGAATGGAGACTGATAATTTTTATTAATTCCTTGCGCACTATTATATATACTAACTACAATCAAGTCACAAATGTTTATTTTTCCAAATTTATGACAGAGTATAAGAAAAACGATTTTAAAAAGCAATTGGACGTAAATGTTATTTTCCATCGTTACAGGGCTCGTCCATAAACTACTACGTAGCCGCTCTTGAGTGATTTTTTGAGTCCCCCCTAACCCCTCGTGGATAAACGTAGATTTTTCATCAACCCCCCCCCCCTTCGAATCTACGTAGATTTTTTGTTCCACACCCCCCTATATAAAAAGAGAATTTAATTGAATAAAAAAAAGTTTGTTACTTTATCCATCCATTTATTTCCCACAAACATTTTTTAATGTTATTTTTTAAAACCATCTTTACTTGCGCCTACGTAGCTACAAGTCAATAATTCCCCGTCCCCCCGCGTAGATTAGCGTAGTATTTTCCACTACTCCCCCACCCCCTTCTAGCGGCTATGTAGTTTATGAACAAGCCCTACAAGAAAATATAATCATCAACTATTATTACTGCTTCCAATACTCTCGAATTAAACGAATCGTATTATTTATATACATGTATTAAATTCAACATACGTATCTGAAAAAATCTCCAAATACAGTAATAATTTGAGTATTTTTAGCACTTGAGCAAATTCTGTTATCATATACACTCGACTCTCCCAATGATGAACAAATCCAAGCCAGAGACCCTCCCAATGATGAAAAAATTTCTTC
>CAJFCP010000173.1:337884-352107 GCA_904066005.1 Synergus itoensis
ACAGACAGACAGACAGACAGACAGACAGACACACAGACAGACACACACATTCGTAAAAACATGTTTTTCGGGTTCAGGGGGTCCCAAAACGTGGACATTTGACAAAAACTGGGGGGGTCAAATTTTACACAAATCTAATACCTTCTCTGATGAGAATGTAAAAATTACTGTAATCTCTTGAAATATGTATTATTCGAACTGTAGAACATTTGCTATTAAGCAGTAAAACCTGTTTTCAATAAGTTTTCAATAAGAAACGCAGTAAGAAAAAGCGTGCGCGTTATCTTTGCTAGTCTCTCTTTATAAACATGAAACATAAGATAAATATAAGAGGCCATAGATTTAAGTAATTAAGCGGATTTAATGTATTAAACAAAAAAGAAATTAGCAGAGAAAGACGAGGACGTATTTAAGATCGAAATTTGGTTTGCTTGATGTTACAATAATGTCGATCTCGAAAATACGTATCAGTATATGGGTGATTCCATATCGTATTTACAATTGAACAATAAAATTACCTCGAATATTTTTTTTTCGTGTTTTAGGTACAAAACAAATAGACACGTATTTTTTTATTTCAACATGATAAGCAAACTTTTCCAATATAATATGTCTTCAGAGCATAAAAGTTATAAATATAGATTAAACTGACCCGTATAAATATGAATACATAAACGAATGAAGAACCGTTTTAGTAATGCACAACGATAAAAATAGCGAGAAATATCAGAATACGATCAAAATGCTCCTTTTTTGTAATCAAATTCTCGTCTCACTTCAGATCGTAATAGATCGTGCGTTCGATTCCCCCCAGCGTTGTGAGCGAAATTTTATTTGTTATATAAGCGTTTAAATTTACAAATAACGATTAATTATAAGAATATCAATAATATAACTGCGAATAAACCGTGTTCTTAATTAATAATTGTTTTTCAAGACATTTTTTTCCATTTTTATTTAACTCAGCTCCTACTTTAATACCCTTATAGCCCCAACAATTTTATTGTGCGTATAAGGAGCGTCAAAGTAGTACCATATTTCGACTCGTTTTAAGAAAAAACTAAGCCCCTACTATAACAAGAAATAATTAAACCCTTTTTTTATTAATTGGGCGTTAGAAAGATTACCCACCCGGGGTCCAGCTAGTTACCCCAATCTGAGCGTTAGTTGGTCTAACCGTTACAGCCCAGACAACAGCCCATCGGGGCGAGACTGGGGTTCCCAACTGGAGCCCAACTCTAACTTGGGCAATCTGGCTGGGACCCAGTCTGGCCCCAGTCGACTTTTCCACACGGAATAATATGTCATATCCAGTGTTGGCAGACTCGTGAAAACTTTTTATTGTGTCAGGGCCGTAAAATTATTGTACTTTCAATAAAATTATTGTACATTTCAAAATTATGTTTAATTGTCGTCTGAAAGCTTTAGTTTAAAAAAGAAACACTTAAGTAATTGTATTCATATGATATTTTGGGAATTATTCAACAAAATTTTCTAAAAATGCAATTTTTTAGTCAAGTATTCTATACTTGTGAACTCACTGTTATTGGTGAGGCGGGAAATTCGATTCAAACATTCTAATAAAATCGTGCTCTTTCTTTAAGTCGTACATTTAGAATATAGTGTAAGGTTAGGTAAAAAACAGTTACATTAATGGTGCTTTCACAACTTTCGTAAAAGAGATAAAGAGATCTCCATCTTTTACTCTTATGGGTTTTCCTTAAAGTTTTTCTGAAATACGAAAGGTGTGAACGCACCATAAAACCCAAGTCTGGACTGGGGCCCCCAAAATAAATACGCACTGATAACTGTAAAACTAACCAATCATATTAAATGCATATCAGAAAATAAACTTATTATTGGCTGATGTTATCGACACGTAGCTATCATTACGCCGTCTACTAGGCATAATAAGAAACATTTATTCAGGATTCATGGCGGGATAATACAATTGAATTTAGAAACTTGTTTTATGAATTATTTTATATTCAGATATTTTTATTTGTTTTTATCGTTTAAAATTATTGTATTTTTATCGAGATTGTACGCTTAGGATTGAGGATTGAAAAATTCATGAGATTATGGTACATGTACAATAATTATTGTACGTCTGCTGACACTGGTCATATCGTATCTTTATGCACCACTATAAATATAATATGGAATCACCCATATCACTTTATGTAAGACAAATTTATTACAAAAGATAAAGATAAAACCAATATAATATGTCTTCAGAGCATAAAATTTATAAATATTATAGATTAAACTGACCCGTATAAATATGAATACATGAACTAATGAAGAACTATCTGCATTTTGAAAAAATGTGATTTCCTAATATATATGTAGATAGAGTAATAATAATCTACTGTAACTTGAAGCAAAATGTTAAATGTACTGATATTTATGAACATTATTACTTTTTATTAAGGTATCAAAATATTTTTCAGAAACCTTAAGAAGGACTAATAAACGTTAAAATGAAAGTTCTTAAATGTATATGCAGTAAAAACATAAAATACCAAAAACTCTTAAACTTGACTGGATACAATAAAATATATATTAAACTAGAAAGTTTAGAGACTGAATTCAAATATTAGAAAATGTGTAGGATATAAACGCTCATTCAAATACTTACATGATTTTCAGATAAAATTTCTGTTTTTATTACACTGTCATCCATGCGCTGATCAAGATGACATAATTACATAATTTATACTTATAGTCACAGCTTCATTTAAAATCATATCACTGCCAGAAGCTGTGTTACCTGTATCTCGCAGTAATTGATATTTTCTTCAAATTTATAGTTATCAATTTTTTTTTTTCAGAAAAAAGTTCGCAGTGAGGAAATAATCAACGTTTGGCCCCTACTCATAAGGCTCGCGTATGAATCGTAGTATGAAGTCTGTGTACGTTTTATACTTGGTATAGAATCATCCACTAGGCGGTAGAGAGATTCTTTCCATAATTGCGTACTAACTTATTCTTACTATTTGACCTTTGATTGAAATATTTGCGTATGAATCATTTTATAAATTTTCATCCTGGATCTGAAAAGGTAGACTCGTTTGGGAATGAAATCCGAAATATGTAATAGTAGTGACAGATATAGCTGTCTTAAAAAGAATATTGTGTGCTTCTAAAATTGCTTTAGGCTTTAATTAAAAAAAAAAATACATGGAAATAACACCCAAAAATGAATCAACTAAATTTTCATTCCTGAAGTTCAAGATTCAAGGTCCCATTGTTTAAAGAAGAATTTCTAGACAGTGCTAAGTCGTCTGCGACGGTTTTACGGTTATTTTTGTCGAAATCTTATTCGCAGTTTGAGGGTTAAGGGGCGCGCTTCGAGAGCTCTAGAAGGAGACATAAAGAGGAGCAAGAGGGATGAAGAGAGTGGAGGGAAAGTTATTAGAATGGTCCGGAAAAGATGGCGCGGAGTCTCTCCGTATTTTTATACTGTATGGCCGCTGCTTTGCATAATCCCGCACTTAGCTCGCTCGTCCCGAGATGCCGACTCGGTATGCAGATCATTCTCAACCCTGGAACCCAAACCTACCAAATGGGTTTCACTGCTTCCAACAAATGATGAACGACTCCTTCTGTGTCGGTCCGCGGCAGTTCTGTTGAGTTCTGTAGACCCGCCGGAAACCACCGCCACTCCACATATTTCCACCGTCGCATCAACTACACCAACCAGTGAATGCTTGCAAATTTTGAATGGTCGATCGAGCATGCGAATGAATCGGATGAATTTTTAAGGAAATGCTACCAGGAAAAATACTTGAAATATAATAATACCAATATTCTCCCAGAGAGCCCATGACATTTTAAAATCAAGATTTGTGACTTTTAAGACTTATGACTAAGAACTCTTAAAAATCAATAATCAAGACTTATAACTTATGTATAACTTATGACTAAAAATACTTAAAACTTGTAAGACATATATAAACTTAATACTTAAAAATTCGCACTTAATTCTTAAGATCGACTTAAAATTAGACTGGTTCATTTTGTTAAATGCACGGGATAACTTGAATTTTTGAAACAGGCATAGGAGGAATTTATTTACGAACATTTTCACGCAGTTGGCGACTGTAAATTCGGTAACTTCTAGGCTAGGCGAATCACGTTTGCTGTGCGACGAACGCGAACGCCCCGCGATAGCGGTCGCCGATAGCGACGGCGTTGGAGTCCCATTAATTTTCTGGTACCATCTCGCTCTGTCCAACTGCACGGTTATGCGGAAGGAAGAAACGTTTCTCTTCTGGCGTTTAGGTAAGGTATTCACGTAACACATAAGCAAAGCCACGTGCAGCCACCGTGTGCACAGAGATAACGCCTTCACAGTAGCATCTTAGCATGACTTTGAATTAAATTCCCGAGAGCCTTGCTTTGCTTTGATATCACTGCAATATAATCATGAGTCGAAGTATGATAAATTTCCAAACTTGGTTCAAGCATATTTCTGCATATACCTTTTGTAATAAACAAAGTCCTCATTAGAATTCAGAACAGAGAAAATACAGAAAAACTGCAATTTTCAGTAGAATCAAAACGTTATTATTGCTGCAGCTGTTTTTGAATAATTTAAAATAATTTTCATGTCGCCTTGTCACTTGAAAGGTGGCACACAATAAAGAATTAAGGGTGATAGAGCTCTGAGCCAAAAAATTTTTAAAAAAATCTGCCCGCTACGCGAACATTCTTTATACCTCACGTCACGTTTCGCCCTTCGGCACGCTTGCATTCGCTAACCAACCTCTATCGCTGCTAAATACTCCTACTTCAATTACTTTAGTTTGAAATGGAAAAAACCGGCCTTAAAAACACATTCTCATCAGGATATTCGCGTTTCGCACTCTATATTTTATTTAAACCTCGCGCTTCGCGCTCGGCTCTGTTTAACAATCTTTTTAACACCAATAATTATGTTTTTGAATTGATTTTTGATTATAATTCGGATATAGGGGACACATATTGAACAAGATTGAAATTCGATCGGGTTAATTTCGGATTAATTCGGATTGGGGACACGGAGTCGAAAGAATCGAAAGCTGAGTTCGAATTTGTTTCTAATTCACGCGGATTGGAGATATAGATTCGCATGGATTGAAAGTTGTGTGGAATGACTCTCCGATTCATTAGGAATAGATATCGAATTGCTCCAGTGTCGGATTCAATCACGTATTTAAGAGGATTGAAAGGATTAATTCGAATTGAATTTGAAGTTTCAACACGGATAGAAAACTCGCTTCGGACTAACTTTGGCATAATCATTTAATAATGCAGAAAATGTTTGCACATTCTACAAGCTTTCCTTTTCAATTTCACTTTTCACTTCCAGAGTGGTGAAGCTAAATCTTTCAAGTAGCGTTTAAAACACAGCGACGGCTTTTTTGATATGCGTGGTCTCTATGATAAGTCAAGAAATTGCTCAAGCGTCTGTGAAATTTAAATCTTTCTCGCTCATCTGGAGGATTCACTCCAGTCGCAGTGAAGAAGTGTGAGAGAGGAGACTCCACGCCCCTTTATTTCAACAATCCTCTGAACTCATCATACATTCAATTTGTCAGCCACCCTACAACTGAGTGTTTTAAGAGATACGTATTTTTCGTATGCGTTTCAACTTCTGGAAGTACGTATATGTTAAACAGTCGAATTAACAGTATCGAATCCAAATTTTAACCACAAAATTGTATTTCCACATTTCACTCAATAGACATTAGAAATATAAATATATTTTCGCTCTGTAGGTGAAATTTTAATTCGTACATATAGTTGCTTCTACTTCGATAAATTAAATGGGCTTTTATTTCTACCAAAGAAATGATAAATAAGCAGAGAATGTAGTTCAAGGGTCGTCATGCATCAATTGTCCATTAACGCAACCGACCATTTCCGTCGTAGAACCTGCTCCGTTTGCCGCCATATTTTTCTCTTTGGAGATTCATCGTGACTTTTCGTCTTAACTGACGAATCACTGGATATTAATAACTACCCTCTTTGGAGGATCAATAAGCTTTGATGATGATCAAAAGTTTCTGAATATAAACGCCACGTTGAAGCATGAGGGTCGCTCCAAGTTTTAATCTTAAAATTGGATCTCGTCGTTTTGCATAACAAATATTATAATTATCCACCTTGTTGGATATTCGATTTTTTCATAGTTTTTTATTTTGATATTGCTTTTTCTTTTTTGTGCTAACTCAATTCTTGTTCCCGGATTGCCCCGGCCACGTGTGTCTCGAAATGCCCCGACACTATTTTCTAAAATTTACACTTTATGCCAATCAAACCCATAAAGGTTCATTTGATTGACCCTATGAATTAAATTTCTTACCCGGCCAAAACGAAACAAACTTACGTTGTGGGGTTTTGATCACTTTTTGGTGATCGCCAATCAAGAAGTTCCCAAGAAATCAAAAAAAAAAAAAAACTTTCAGTGCTGAAAAACCAAAAATTATCTGCACACATTGCAATGGAGTTAATATGTCAGCAAACTCTGTTGGTAAAAAGGTAACATAGAGAATCAATCTACTCCATTGGAAATTCGAAAAGCCCCGGTCTCCACTATCAAGGGGATATCATCAAGAAAACGTTTTTTTCGGATTCAGTGCGTCTGAAGGACGTAAAGATCAGTCGAATTGTTGCTCAGTCATTAGAAAAACCATGAGTACTCATCTGGAGAAAGATGCAATCGAAAAATAAATGAGGCTGACAAGGTTGACTTATATCTATAGAGCTATGGATTACGAAGTGCTAACCGTAGACGCGTGTCCGGCACGTGTTAGCGTGTTGGAGTGTGACCTCGTTGGGGAGCGTTTAACTTGGATGAATTGGAAGAGCCAAAGAGACCTGCTCCTTTTGGTAGGCTTTACACTTACTTTTCAATAATAAAGACAGATGGCTCATCCCCGCACGTGTCGACATTCAGCTTGCCTTAAGTTACGAGATATAATTTTAGTCACATAATACACATCGCATTCTAAAAATATACGCCAAATTATGGGTGATTGTCAAATTGAAGGTAAAATTGAAGTCTCAGTACCATAAAACTTTATATGAAAACCTCGACTGATTTTTTTATTTATTTAATACATTCTTATTATTATTTTTGAGCTCTTATGGCTTCCAGCGTAAAGCTCTCAAGGTCTCCTCTGTGATCTCCCAGCGCCTCCCAGGCGATTAAAAAAATTTTAAATATTATTTAAATAAAGTAAGAAGTAAAAGTCTTCACTATTACTGGAACTAAAGAAGTCCTTGAATTACTTTACTATAAATAAATCGCCAAGGCAAACTTTTGAGAGAGTAAAAATATATTTTTTATAGCACTGATGCCATGCCTCACTCTCACCTACTATTATTCTGTAATTACCAATAGAATTAAGTAGAATCACGAAAGTTAATATAGAGGTGAAAATTTATTAAAATCATATATGGCTTGTTTTTCAGATCGAAACTGGATTCAGTAACGATGATTTTCAAAAGTATTCTGAATTTTTTAAGGAACATGTCGTTTCATCAGAACCGAAATATTATTATCGTGACGATAGCAGTCATGAGCCAGATCATTGATTTGAAGCAATTCAAGTGTAAGAAATAAAATGTGCGGATTTTTCACTTTCGCCCGTTCACAGAGCCACTACTGGAATTTTAAATTTTGTGTTGAAAATCCTGATAAAATGTCCAAAGATCCAAGAATGTTATTGAGCAGAATCTGAATACTTATACCTAGGTAATAATTTTAAAAAATGAACTATTTAGTAAATGAAATTAATTCGCATTACATTACCTTATTGAAATTGAAAGTTCGGATTGATGCGGATTGACCGGAATAAATCGAATTAAAAGTTCGGTTTATTTCTGATTTATTTTCAATGCGCCTTGGATTAATTCAGATTGTAAACTTCCTTCGAATTAGATCCGGAATGAAACTGTTTGGTTCGGATAAAAATTTCGGAATGATTCGGAAAGTTTCGGATTTTATTTGGAATAATTTTCAATCCGAAACATATTGTAATGAATATAGCACTATTAGAAAATTTTATAAAATTGGGGTACAATTTTATAAAACTGAAGTGAGCGAATCTGAATGATCATGAATTTTGTACACTATACTACTCTGCTCTAAGTACAAGTAATGAATTTCGCTCTTAATCTCCGAATGGTTCACGTAAGATACAGAATATTTGAAGCACCCTGTCGTGTGACGCGTGCCACCCATAACGATTCCCCTAAAGTTACGACTTCAAATTATGAGATTAGGCACCGTCCTCAACTGCTTCTCTATCTTGTCTGTCATACCGCCAGTGAGATAACTATATATGATTCCAGGTTTTCTTTATCTAAATATTATATGACTCAATTTCTCTACAAATATAGTAGGTAGCGTTAAACAAATGATTGTCTATCACACAAAACCATCTGGAAGAAGGCTTTATTCATCACTTTTTACATTTAAGAGAGGTTAAAATTATTAATTTTTAGGATTTATTATGGGGCAAGACTTGTACTTGCCAGGGGCGGATCCAGACAAGGGCTTGGGGGGGGGGGGCACGAAATAATTAACCTTCCCCCTCCACCAAGTTTTTGTACTTACAAGCTGCGTGAAAATTTAAAATCTGGGCTTTTGGAGGGGGCCAAGAAGCCATGCCCCCCCTCTGGATCCGCCCATGGTACTTGCCTTAATACTATGACGTCAATATTTACCGACCGTACCATACATATTTTTTCCGGCTTCTGATCTTTAAGCTAAAGAAAAGATCTAACTGAAATATTTGGAATTTATAATGTAAGTGAGAATAGGGTTTTAATGTCCTCGTTTCGTTATTAGCCAGGGCGCTAAAACCCTGTTCTCACTTACATTATAAATTTTAAAATTAATTAACATTGCAGTATTTAATTACTTTAATTAAGTACTTTTATTATATAAGTTGAATATAGAAAAATCCCAGCTGGATTGGCCGAGCTCAATCGAAAAGTCATTACAAGTTTTTGTCGACCCAATCAAGAAGTTAATGTCCTTTAACCTCTGGGAATTCCCAGAAGGATTCACGGACTCTGGAACCGAGCGAAGAAGTCGACGGTTCTCACATGCCTGGTAAAATGGATTGCCGGCTTATGATTGATCGCCTCTTTGCTTGCCTGCATGGTACAGGTTTTTCTACTGATTTTATTTCTTGCAAGTTCTTAAATGTGTCAGTCATTATATAGATATATTTTATTATCATAATTTTTTATATGATTTAATATACCTATATTTAGTGGTAAAAATACTTAATTATTAATAAACCTTTAATGCATTCTTAGGTCACCAAAAAATTTATTTATTTTTTTTTTTAATTCAAATCAATCCAAACATTCGTTTCGATTGATTTCGAGTTTTTACTCTTAGATAGGCTAAGATTGATTCGAATAGGAATTTTTTATTTGACCTCTTATTGGTTCGAATTGTTTGACTTGGATAGGAACTTTGGTTCAAATTTCTGTTTTGATGAGATTGATTTGGATAGGATGTCAGATTTTTCACCGATTTGCTCCGTGCGTATGAAACTAATTCATTCGGATACTGACTTCAGAGTGAAACGAAATCAGTCGAATAAACATTTTTCTGTCAGTAACTTTCGCCAAGGATTTATAATTTTTTTAAAAGTAAATGTGCATTTAAAGTTTATGCGATAAGCGGTGGGACAGGTAATAATAATCTAAAGAATGTCGGCGCGGTGGCAGTGCAGTGTAGTGCCTTCTGTCCGGTGCGGTCGATTTAACTTGGCTCATTTCTCTTCCATGATGAAAATACGTTCCAGAGGATGATCTCACTATTATAGTAAGATCTATTTCCCTCTGTTCTATAATAAATGGAAGAAACATTTTTTACCAACATACTCGTACCATTCGTAACTCATAACTATTAATAAAGAAAACTTCAATCCATTCTTTTCAAGTTTCTAAATTAACTAAAACGCATTTTTTCAAATTTATTTATTTATTTTTTTGATGTGAAAATTGAGATCTAAAATGTATAATACAAAATGTAAAATTTTAAATGTGAAATATAAAATTTCTAACATAAAATATTCAATGTAAAAATAGTACCCGTAAAAAAGTGACAGTGAATCTGTAATATAAAACTCCGCAAAATAGAATAGCATGCATCATTCAAACCAGGAGATGTGCGTGACCATCGCATTGATCGCATCGATCAAAATGGAATTCAGCAACAGCATCAACGGCCATTAAAATGTCGTATCTGCCAAAGCAAAGGTTCGATCGTCGAAAAAAGTGCAGCGCAAGCGGTACTAAAAATGTATTCAGTATCGTTTGTCAGTTTGAAATGTATAGAACATGGCCATAGGTGGGAGTTGAGAGCATACACTCTGACATCCTAACACAAGTACAAAATGTACAGTGTACACCCGTTCAGTGTAACCAGAGTTCTCAGCTCCATAGGGTTGTACTTTGCGCTGCGCAGAGAGGAGAGCGCGACACACATGTGTCGAACTTGAAATATGTAGGCGTGGCTACTACAGACTAGCAGACGCGTCTCGACGACTGAATATGTTCACCCCTCAAGGATGCTCCACCCCCAAATAAGGTTGGACAAGCTATGATTGGCCCGTGCCACCCTTGGTCGCCTCCACCTGCCTCCTGCCACTTGAGCCGACTAACCACTAAATACGGGGATGCGCAAAAGCAACCTTTCATTTGAGCGTGGACCGTTGGTCCGTCGACTCTGCAGTCTTCAGTAGCCTTCACAGTTCATTCTCTGCAGTGACAGTGACTCGTGTGTTCGGTCTGCTCAAGTGCGACAGATGAATCCGTAGTAACCAGCATTCATCATCATTTCTCTTACCATATTCCGAGTGAAGAAGAGAGCTTATCGACAACGAGCGGATGCAATCAACTACTCACTCTTGAGGTGAATCATCTGCAGTTTTTTTTCTTATCATTCAATATTCCACTCAGTGCTTGTGAAATTACCGAAAGTGTGTTTTGTGATGCTAATAATGCAGTTACATCTGGACTACTACTACAGCTACTACTACTTGCCTTACACAAAAAAGGACTTTTGTTAGTATGAAATTAGACATCTCACATTGGTGTTACAATCATGATACAATCTTCTCGTAATAATCCACTGTTTAGTGAACATGCCAATATGACTTCCATATTTTCATTTTATGTTTAAAGTATTAGTACTTAAGATTTTTACGCTTTTCAGAAAGAGTTTATTGAAATTGCAGGTATTAATCGCTTTAACAAATACGTAGAGATGAGTAGGTAATTTGATTCTTACTGGAAAGAGACGATTACTTAATGGCAATTTCATTGCTCTCAGGTTGACTGGTCATCATCAGCACGATGACAATGGAAGATCGTTCCGCAGGCTTGGAACGCGCGGCACCTGCTACATCAACAACCACAACGATATCTCCCAATACGATCTGCGACGATGGATCCTCCGATGCCTCCTACCCTCTGCAACGAACCAGTAAGCGGACTTTTGACGTTGCCTTCCTGATGGCACCTGACGAGAATCTCGCACGTCGACAGAGCGAGAAACTTCGTCTGGTTTCGACAGAAAGATTATCGGACCTAACGAAGGTTCGCTCCCAAGATAACCTAACAGACCAACTTCAAGATCGCGATTCTCTGGAAAGGTTGCCGCAGAATCTGACAATGAAACATTTCAGGCGGAGGTCACATTGCACCGAAAACTCTCTCGTTTCTTACGCATCGAGGACACTGACTCCAACTTTACCAGGACTATCGCCCGAACCAGAAATCCAGAGATACAACCACAGATCCCAGAAAACTCCGAGTCCTTCGAGTTTTGCTCATCACCCACAATCGCATCTCGGCAGATGCGAGTTGGTTGACCCAAGTGGTCTCGTTTGTGCAACACCTTCGGCTGATCGACAAATGGAATCGAGGAGTGCTTTCACAAAGGTTTCTTTGAACACTGCCAGGAATGGCTTCAACGATGAACAGACATCGCCTAGATCATCCATCTCGCCTGACAGAACGAGCTACCAAAGCAGTGTCAGTCCACCTGTTCTTCCAATAACCGGAAACTCTCCTTACAAGTACACCACCTTTCCAAGCAAGATGAACTACCCTTTCCTAATGGGACCTGATGCACAGCAAGTCAACCTCCTCGAAAATCTGAAAATCCCCCAGACACCAACGGTACCGAGTCCAAAAATGGCGGGATTCAGACCCGATTTACCGCAGATGTATCCGAATATGCCGTATAATTCGATCTCGGTCTTTCCTCCAATGTCCGAGGCTCTGGTCAGACCGAGATTTCTCGCTACTGCTGCGAGTGTTGCGGGACTTCTGCCTTCCTCTTTGGCTGCTTTGACTCTTCCAGCGCAAAATGTTTGCGCCAAATGCAACCTTTCCTTCCGGATGACGTCGGATCTCGTTTATCACATGAGGTCGCATCACAAGAATGAAAGTGTGGGTGAGGCTTCAAGACGACGGCGGGAAGAAAAACTGAGGTGTCCGGTCTGTGACGAAAGCTTCAGAGAACGACACCACCTGACGCGACACATGACAGCTCATCAGGACAAGGAGAGCGACGCGATCGTTGATCAAGTCGAAGTCAAGCGGAGGACAGCCCCTATTCATGGCAAGTGACGTCGCAGGCCGCTCTCTACTGAACACTTCGCTACTGTAAGATACCATTAAGAATACAAAAATATTGAATTTGGGGGTCATTTCTAGTAAGGGATCTTTGTTTTCTTTTCTTTGTGATAATTCGGAATGGAAGCTACCCAACTTTTGAAATAATTAATAAGTAGAGAAATGTACCATCAATAAATGGACTTTTGAATATATTTTTTATTTAACTTTTTAAATTAAGGGCCTGGCTTCAAGTTCTAAGCATAAACTCCATTTCTTCATTTCAGTCGGCCAATTATTTCAAAAGTTATTTTACTAAAAGACACAAGCTCGCGAAAACCTTTTTTTCGGGTTCACGGGGTCACCAATATCGTGAAGATCTCATGAAAAAAAGATATCAATTCCGAATTATCAATTTTATATTTTCATAATTCTTTATGGAAGTAGGTTACATATATTATTAATTATTATATTATAGCATATTATATTTATTATATTATTTATGACGATTTTTTAATTTTTATTCATTATATTTTACTGTTTTTATTTAAAATCCTTTCTACCATGAAAGGAGGAATTGAAAACCAGAATTATATTAGTGATAATTGTATAATTGTGATGGATAAGTGATAAATTTGCATTGTTATGATTGAGATGATGATCATGATGATAATGATGATATTCTATAGTATCTGTAAAAACTGAATGTCTTCATTAGAAAAAATATTTGCATGGAATCTGCGAGAAGAAAGAAGTGAATGCTACAATGCAGGACCATGTTCGAATATCATTTTTCATTGACATTATTTTAATTGTGTCCAACGTTTTTCAGGATCTACGCCACGTACAGTCCACTTCAAAATTCTTCAGTTTTTGAAAGCTTCGTTTACTCGTTCAGAGTTTCCGTACGAGTACGAAAATATCTTCCATATCTCTTTCCAAACTATTTTCAAATAACAATCGGTATATTTTTTTATTTAATAAATCATTTTAAAAGTTGCTAAATTTGAAAGAGGACTGTATATTTTCGTACTTTCTTAATTGTTTTTAATTATTTGTAATTCAAAAAAGAAATTCGAGTTGAATTATAATTGGTATACTCTGAAGATTAGCGATTCGCTGATTACGCTGAAGGAAATTTCGAATAGAAATCCTATTTGAATTGAATCCGCAGGGCTACTTTTTGATATTATCTATTTTTGCCTTTGAATTCAAATTCAGCAACGCGATAATTTTCTAAAAAATTAAGATATATTTAAAGAGTTTTCACTCAGTCTGTGATTTAATTGAAAATTGAGAAAATCTTCGAACATGGTTGCACATTTTTTATGATTAAAGTTAGGTTGGATATGATAGACTAAGACGGTAATCTTAATCTATCACTCAGACATTCCCTGTCTAGTCAATATTAACTAGGAAAATTTGTACATAACTATATGATAGACGAGGTCGAGAAAGTTTTACTTATTTCAATACGAATCTATACTACTACTACTACTACTGCTACTACTACTACTACTACTACTTCTACTTCTACTACTACTACTACTACTACTACTACTACTACTACTACTACTACTACTA
>CAJFCP010000173.1:357529-385821 GCA_904066005.1 Synergus itoensis
CCCGTGTATTTGTTAATTGAAGAATATCAAACTACATGTTATAAAGAAATTATTTAAAACTGCATCCCTCGCTGCATCCTAAACAAGCGATTACGAGTTCACAAGATTCTGCCCTGCGGCTTGACTATCTGTCTCTTTCACCTACTCTCGTTCCTTCTCACTTCACTCTTCTCACCCTTGTTAGCAATACTTCCCATGCTCCGTGGAGAATCGCGCGCATGCTTGTTCTGTCAGAGAAATAATGACAATGTCATAGCCCAGGGCCGATTCGCCACAGCACCCTGCCACGTGGGCGACGATTGGACACGGATATGTTAATATGGCGTCCGTTCCGAGACATTAATTCCACCCAATTCGATCACTACTAGACGAATTCCGTCTTGACGATTAAGACACGCATATATATGCATTATGCAGTTTCAAAACTCGTCTGAAATATGATCAGCGTTTTATTTGGAATTCACCATTCTCCATATCAAATTAAATTAACTTTCGGTTGTCCGAATATCTTTTCAAGAAAATATTGCTTTTTTCATATTCCCACATATTCCCAAGTAATGCTTCTAATAAACAACTTCTCTTGCTAAAAAAAATACATACAGTATTTGAAGAAGAAATGTGAAAAGGGTGTTTAGAATGGGTTTAGAAAAGGGAGTTTGATAAGGGATTAGGGACAGAGGTCTGCTTTAGGGATAGGTGATTTTTAAAGAAAGAATTGGAAAGGGTTTTGGCAAAGAGGGTGAAGAAAGTCGTCTGGAAAAGAGGTTTGAATAGGGTTTTTGTAAAGTTGGCTGAAAGTCAGGCCAAAAACGTCCAAAAAACTTCAAATGTTCCGAATACGTCCTAAAATCGTCTATGGAACATTGTATGATTTCAGAGCGTTATTTGGCCTGACTTATAGGACGTTTTTAGGACGTCCTAAAAGCGTCTTGGAACATTCGTGCGCTGCGCACTGAGGAGTGTTTAAAGGTGTTGAAAAAAATGGGTGGGTTCGAGAAATTTGGTTCGTAAAGGGAATTAGATAAGATAGTTTTATTAACGAGTTTTATATACGAGAATAGAAAATGGTTTTTGAAAAGAGGGTTGGAAAGGGAAGTACGAGGGGAAGTGCATAAATTGCTTTGAAATAGGGGTATGCGAAAGTTATTTGGAAACGTGGATTGGAAAAAGAGCTTGAAAAGTGGTTTAGAATGCAAGTTTTTAACAGGGTGTGTGGAAAAGAAAGATGAATAAGGGGTTAGGTAAAGGGGGTGAAGAAATTTTGAAAATGAGGTTGGAAAGGATTTTTGAAAAGGGGTTTGGAAGAGGGCTTTGAAAAGGCGGATGGAAAAATGTTTATTTGGTAAATTGCAATTTAGAGAGTTTTTGACTTAAATACTTTTTAAAAAATAATACGTATGTGATGCAGAGTTGCTAGCTGCCAAAAGCAGAGCTCCGTCTGTCTGGAGTAATAAATTACAGTGTGAACCCTACACCAAATTCGAACGGATACGTCGTTGGTCGGCGAAACGAGGCAGCCAGGCAACAAAGGGCCCGTGAAAACAGCAGTGGAAAAGAAAAAAAGATTGCTAATAAAAAGGGAGGTGAAATAGGAAGGCGCATACACGGCGTGGCAATAATTCGAAAAAAAATGTCAAGCGACCACTATTGTCGCGCTTGCTGGTAGGGTCGTAGGCGCCAACTAGAAGCGACGAAATATCGTCCAGTAAATCAAGGTGCTCGCAGAAGAGTGTCCTTCCGTGCGCTATAACAAGCCCCATGCCCGGACGTCAGTTGCGCTTCCGTTTTTAATCACCAAACGTCATAAATAGTGTTCTCCAGAATAATAAGCAAACTCGATCTGCCACGATTTTAAATACTGTAATTTTAATTAATTTTTATATTTTTAATGTAAGAGATGGGAACATCAGGGCTTTAGTACCCTCGTTTCATTATTAGTCAAGGCACCTTATTCCCACTTACATTAAAAGGTTAAAAATTAATTAAAACTGCAGTATTTAAATAAAATACAAACTTTAATGAGAAAACCGCCGTCCACTGATATATTTTTTGTATTTTCCAAAAATTTCAGCGTTATATCTTCTTTAATTTAAAAATAAGAAGCCGGAGAAAATATATATATAATATGATACAGACGGTAAATAGTGACGTCATAGTTTACCATTTTCCTTTAACCGCATTTTCTTCGCTGACGCGTTCAGATTTTAATGGCATTTGAGAAGTAAGATATGAGATGTGAAAAATCGGAAGTGAGAAGTGAGAAAAGTTACGTAATTTACCTCCAGGAACTGTGACTCGACTTAATCATTTAGCAATGCTTGTTGAAAATAAAATCTGTCCCTGGGGATTATCGTGAGACCAGCGCAAGCTTCATGTTCGCAGTTAAATTAGATAATCGGTCTGAGCGACCGTGGTGAATGAGGAATCGGGGTGCCAATGTCCGAAGCGTCACGCTAATCAATGGGCGGTACTCAATCAGATTTCCTAATGCTCCGTTCAAAAGTTAACATTTAACAATGGTAGAGGGACGTTTGAAATATAGAATCCGCCTAGATAGAAAATGATAAAATTATAATTTTAATCATTCTAAGAAACGAGGTTAACACTAATACTTCTGTCGAAAATATATTTGTTTGATTACGAATATCTTGAATATATATAGAGGAGACCGGGACACTTTTTTACATTCTCATCAGAAAAGGTATTAGATGTGTGTGAAATTTGATCCATCTATACGTTTTTATCAAGTGTTCACGTTGGTTCACGTTTTCTGATCTCCTGAACCCCCCCCCCCCCAAAAAAAAGCATGTTTTTGCTTCCTCATAGAGGAAGATGACATATATAGTTGTTACATTTTCCAATATTTTAAAAATAGTTCAATGAAACTTTCCTCAGTTGATAAATGTCTAACAATATTTTAATCAATTTTTTGGATGTATGTATGCCAGTTATTTTTGGTTTTTCTCAATGAAAATGGATATTTCTGTACAGAAATCATCAAATATTGATGAAGTCAACTTATTTAAAATATTTGAGCGTATTTTTGGATTTTGTGAAAGAAAATGAATATTTTTAAATAAAAATCATCAAGTAATGATGAAGGTCAACTAATTTCGAATATTCGAGGTTCTGTTTGGGTTTTCTCAAGGAAAATGAATATTTCTAAGTAATAAAAAACATCTAATATTAACAATGGCTAAATATTTTGAAATATTTGAGATTATGTTCGGGATTTTTCAAGGAAAATTAATATACCTAATCTTAGAAGTACTATTAAAGACTCGATTATTCATGGATTTAAAGAAACTCGAAGTAACTGCGAGACTCTTTAATATTTGGTTCACGCACCCTATAAAACGATTCTTCCTTATCGTAGTGACACACTACCAATATCCTTGCAAAAACGGAAAAAATATCAGCTGAACACCTGTCGCGTGGATTGACCGAGGGTGACAAAAATCCAGAGCCTTCGACCCTGCTTAAATATGTCCGACCGCAAGGCTATAAAATACCTTTATCTCGCTCGTGCCATTACCCCCTTGATTCGGAGGGTAACCAATTTACATTACTATCGGAGCTTCGGAAAGATAAGTCCATTTAAATAAATTAGTAATGCTCTATCTCTGCACTTTGTGGTAGGGAGGATTAAATGATATTTTATCAATTTTCACTGCGATTCGTTACGTGGGGAACTGGTTTTCCATTATTCTTTAATGTGGTTGCCTGTGATTAATCATTTTTCAACTTTAGTACACAATGCTGCAATAGATTTCAAAGTTAAGAATCGCAAAAGATATATCTTCGATATTGCAGACTTTTTACAATCTCAAAATGTGGAAATTTTACAAACAGGGTCTTAAAAAAGTCAACCATAAGAAATCTCAGTACAGTAATACTTCATATTTACTTTTATCAATATTTTATGCCTCATTTTAAAATACAGGTGGTCCTAATGGTTACAGAAGTGGACAACAAAATACATTGCACTAGACTTTTCATTTTGTATTTAGGGTTTCATAGCCACGGGCAAAAACTCTTATTCGCTCACTCGGATTTTCGTCCGTCGATTACCGCTTTTGGCTCCTACAATATTTCTGGTAGAGGGTAGATATTTCGCATGAATATTTATCAGTCCTAGAGCATTCGAAAAAAGAATTTGCAACTCGACATTAAATGTGCTAAGAATAAAATTCCAGGAAATGTATCTAGGGATCGAACCCGTAACATTTATAATGTGATATTTTACCTCTGACTTTTTACCATTGACCCCTTATATTTACTTCAATGTCCTTTCACTTCCGATCTATGATGACCTCTAGTCTATAATCTCAATCTATAAGACAGACTATTTAAGGAAAAATAATTGAAAAACGACAAATAGTGTACGTTCTATTCGCTGTTTATCCTGTTTACCTTCCACACGTTGTAATATAGACTGTAGCCTTGAAAGGGCAGGCACATTAATTTTAGGTAATTATCAGAGGTGTAATTCATCCGGGAAGGGTCCCGGGTCGCGTCCGGGGTCGGCCACTGCGTGTTAAAGCCGTTGTTATGCCCCATTATATTGTCCTACCTATAAACAAGAAAGCACAGACAACGTATTCATAACCAGGAACAGCTCATCGGCCTCTTTCAAAAAATAATCCCTTTTCCTTAATACTTCTTTCCTAAAAAAGCAATTTGAGGTTCGGATTAACCTCGGTATTAATCAGATTGAAAGTTCGAGTTTATTCAGATTAACATATGTTGATTCGCATCATTTCGAATTCATTCGGATTTAAATTTCTAATTAATTCGGTTTACAAAGATAGTTTGGATTAACTCGGATTTATTCGAATTAAAATGTTAGTTCACATTTTCCTCGGATTCAATCGGATTTGAACTTTGGATTGACTCGGATTGAAAAGTTGGTTCGGATGAGTCTCGAATTCATTTGTGTAATATCACAGGTCGAGCAAATGACTTCCGGTCCAGCGGTCGGACATTGTCGATAACAGGCACGATGCGTCGCCAGGGGTGAATTCAATATCGCATTCGCTTCACTACTTTTTGGTATATTGTTCCTTTCCATTGTCCTGAAAGTTTTCGACCCATGTAAATTACCATATGAATTAAATTAATGTGAAATACGGCGCAAGGAAAACGAACTCCAAGTCAGACTCAGGTGAAAGAAGAAAAAAGTTGTCAAGTGTATTTTCTATGAACCAAAGATTCGCATGTTCACGAAACTTTAATACGTTTTAGCCGTTTGCTCATTTATCTCAGGGAAAAAATTATGTAGTTCTAAATAATTGTAGTGTACAAATACATATTTCTTTAGGAGATTAAAGAGAAATTGCAAAGTAGATACTGAATTATTAAAAGTTGTATCATATCTTCAACATCAATTAATCGTAGTTTTGAAATCATGCAGTTGTACTGGTAAAATGTATTCGACAAGATTAATTTACAGCTCCTGCTGCTCAGCGAATTCTTGCTGCGTCAACGAAATATTTGCGCAGTCGATTCCATTACGCCTATCGCAGTTTGCTGTATTCTAATTTCCTCTGAACCTTTCACATTCGACACGAGATAATTCAAAAAAATATCCCTTTCAGATTAATTTTCAGATAGAATTTCTATCTGTATGATTCCGTTCAATTCCCAAGTTTTTATCCGAGAGTAAAACCCTACATTTCTATCCGAATCTATCCAATCCAATCCGAGATCCACCTAAGGATTTAAAAGATGGTTCGGAGTAACCATGGATTCATTCGGTATGAAAGTTCAATTTGGTTTGATTCAGAATGAAAAGTTGATTCGCATATTAAGCCCTGGATTCATTTGTATTAATTCGAATTAAACTGTTGGTATTGATTTGTTTCGGACTCATTCGGATTGAAAGTTATTTGGTTTGTTTCGGATTGATAATTGATTTGAATGACTTCGAATTCATTCGTATTTAAGTCCGGATTGATTCGGATTAAAAATTGGTTTGGTTCAGAACAAAAAGTTGGTTCATTTATTCGTATTGGAAGTTTTGTTTCAATCGAATAGAAAATATAGGTTTAGATTATTCTCGGAATAATTGATTTTCGCTTGAACGCAGAATTCGGAATGGCTAGGATTCATTCTGATAAGAGATTACTATATCCGAAACTTTTGCCAGCGTACAAAGTAAAATTGTAACATTAATATTCACAAAATTCATCATCCCTATTCATACTAGCTCCCGTTGTATATAATACACCACTTCTCTAAATACTTGATAGTGAGAAATGCTGCAAACTGGATGCACGAAACTAGAGAACAGAACTAGAGAAATCGAACAATGAAACAATAGCACGCACTAGTGAAACTTTGGGCTTAATTAATGTTGTGCGTACATATATACCTTCATACATATGTACGCGTACGTGAGCACATACGTGAACAACTCTGAGCAGTGCACGTGCTGGTCTGACTACTTATTCGTAGCTGGAAAAGCCACTAACATCCTCGCTTCCTTCCTGTGGTGCTCGACTCTGGTATCCCGAGGGAATAGAACATCTCGACGCGACGGTTCAGAGGAGTGTGACTGCGCGAGTCCCAGGAAGCGTGTGCTTTGCTAACGATGACAAACGACCCGCTCTAAGACGCCATATTTATGCTAATCTGGCTAGGAAGAGAAGTCTACCCTCCTCTCTTCTATCTCAAATACCCGTGTAGACTGAGGGTGTGTTCACATAACCAAGAGCACGTACAATCGTACATAGTACGTATTCTACACTCTGCTCTGGCAGAATTCGGCGAATCCGCGATTGGTCGACCTCCATTCTCCCGGGTTTCCTTTCACCCTGGAACCCTCGACAATGGTGAAACCTCATGGCTCGTGTACGACAGGAAGCCAGCTTCCACGGTCATTTCTACTGCCGGGAATACGTTTCATCCTCGTATTCTCAACGTACCCAGGATGTAAGAAGTGAGAATGGAAAAATGAAATATGTATATATTACTATTCTGACTTTCTATTTGTGTTCAGAACAATTTTTGAAGCATTCAGATAATTTTATGGTATGTACTTTGAAAAAGATATGGTTTAGTAATTGGTTTCTAGTCTCTAAATCTGAATTAGTAAAAATTTTGTGAATTAAATTAGTAGGGGAGACCATGGCTATTCAGGACACTTTTTTTATTCAATATGACGAATACAAAAAAATGCTTTCTTTAAATAATACGTAACTTTCAAATGTTTGAACCCTCCTCTAACAATAAGACAAGTTGTTAACAGATTCTCTCTAACATTGGTGTGGTTTGGGCTAAGGAAGTTGTCCTTTAGTTTAGGATACTAAAAGAGTATACCAACAGCAAATCCAATAGATTATTTCTTTCAAAAGTTATCGTGCTCACACACAAACATGCAGACAGAAATTTTCATAAAAATCTATTTTTTGAGTTTTAAGGGTCTCAAAGTGTGGACATTTGACCAAAACAGGGCGGGCAGTCAAATTTTACACAAATCTAATATCTTCTCTGGTGAGAATGTAATAAAAACCATCAAGTCAACGATTCGCTCCCTTGCTATTAAAACAACCACACCGTCGACTGCACCGAACAGATACACTGAAAGAAATTTTGTACAGCAGCGACACTTATAGGTACGTCTGATGCGCAAAACTGTAGTGCTGCAGTGCGCCCTCTGTTTATTACGATTGTTCTCCCAGTTAGGGAACGCTGCTGTCCCTATTTGGTGTAACTGTTGTCTTAGATTTTTGAAGCAGCAACGGACCTCACGCGTCACGCGTGCCCAAATACTAGAGAGCAACGTTGTACTAAGTTTAAGAGACCGACGCGTTGCCAAAATTGGCGTCGCTGTCGCTTTCACACCTCGGTCGCGTTGCCGTACTACCATAAGTGTCGCTGCTGTACAAAATTTCTTTCCGTGTAGTTTAATGTAAATTTATTGTGATCAAGATTATGTGCAGCCAGGAAACAGAGACGTGTGCTATGCATGCAGTCAAACGCCGATTGCGGGATCGGAGTCGCCTCAATATCTGTATATTGTATATAATAATCTTCTAGACCCGACCCGATCACACTGAAAGTGTCGAGGGTGCTCTTCAGTGTTTTAAATTGCCGGAGTGTTCAAAAGCTTCAGGGATGGTCGATCTCGATCAAGATCGCAGGGCAGATACCTACTCAACCAGTATTCCCATAAGACTGTAATTTAGTCTTACTTAGGGTCCCACAATTTCACTCTACACGTTCCTAATTTGACAAATTCTTCTCCTAAACTCGTAGGATTATTCAACCCTAAAAATTATCTTATCTATTTCAGATGAATACTATTACGATGGTCAAATACCCGGTCATTTTTCTTGAATTAAAATGAATTCAATTAAATTGAAAGGAATTCCACAGAAATAGAAAGATTTCAGGTGAAGTCAAAAGAATTTACCCGTGAAGAATGTATAGAGGCGCTCCAGCAAACGCATTTAGGTTTTTGGTAGCACAAATTCTTGATCAAACTTATATCTAAAAAAAGTACTGGATTTCGTTTTGGCTTCGTATCGTAGTACGTACGGTGAGGACAGCACTTCGATATGACAGAAAAAGTGATTATCTATATATAGTATACATATTGAAAAAGACCTTGAGGCTTAACGCCGCATCTACTGTAATAATATCTTTGCACAGGTGCTGTACACCTTACTAACGCTGCTCTGGTGTTCAGGTCGTCATTGCGCGGGAGAGTTCTAGGCCTCCCCACCGCAGCCAAATCCGAACACAACTTCTGCTTGGATAGAAAAATTTAATTCCCAACCGTAAGCAATAATATGCGTGCACGTGTTCTTTAGAGGAGGTCAGCGTGTCCATATCCGCATTAGTAATCTTCGTGTATTGCTCATTACCTTCTTCCTTGCGTAATAAGCGCGGCGAAGTGAGTAACACCGGCGCGATGCGCAAAGTTCAACGAGAATGTGAGAAAGATTTTTTATGATTGAATTTTATACATATACAATAATTCATCACATAGTCACTTAATTTATATGATTGTAATTACCATTAGATGATTTGAAATTTCAAGTATTTTGCAAACCAATAACCGCATTTCGAAATCTGCTCTTCACGAGAATTGGACAATCAGTACTTGTTCTCCCGATGAAGGAAGCTCGTAAACAAGATCTTTCGCTTCTAATAATTTCTCCATCGAATATCGCTTACTCGAGTGGAGTGGCTTCCATATTTTCGTTCTGATATATAGATAGATAGAGAGAGAGAAAAAGAGAGAGTCGGCTGGATCCGTAAGTATTTTCTCAGATTGAAAAGCTTTCGCTATGAAATATGGGTCAGAGATAGGCGGCACAACCCTTCCTGGCTTTAATGGAATTAGTATTTAATAGCTGTGTGGGGCGAAAGGGAGCTCTAAAAACTAAATGGATAAGCGCACTCTTGTGTCAGCTAGGAAACACTTCTCGATTGCTTTGTCGCACTTTACATGCAAAATTTAACTTGAAGCGAAGTGGGCAATAAAGCATATTTTCTTAACCAAAAATACTGTCGTCAAATACTAAATAATTATTAAAAATAAAATTTCAAAATGATAAATTGTAAAATGTCACAGAATTAAACGATTTTCAAATACATGGCAGGCTATCGATAAGCTTTTAATAAAAACGGATATATTTTCTTCCGTAGAATCACGTAGCTTCTGACATTGGCCAATGTCCAAAGTTATTGATGATTCTACGGTATATATTATTAGAAAATTATAATTCATTTACTTTTTGTTATTACTTTTCTGTATTTCGAATCAGAAGTCGTTGGATCCACCCTAATGTCTATACTTATTAGGTGTAACTATTCGAAATTTCTATATAAGAGAACAAAAGTTATAATGATCGTCGATGACCCTCGTTGGAAAAATTATTTACGCTTGACCATAAACTGAGAATACATTAAACGAACCGGACATTTGCGGACATCTTACAGGCAAACGCAATGATCGAAACGACAGCCTTACGATTCAGTTTGCGACTCCATCGACCGCGATGTATTGTCCCTTCTGCCCTTCTCGAGACAACGATGTTCGCACCCTATTGCCTACGATATGGACGTCTCAATTAAATGTATACGAACCAAGTGGGGTTGATAGAACAGTCGGTCATAAATATGAATTATCCTCGGTAAACGCTCCCTTGAGGACACAAGTGCAGAAGCAGGGTACAAAATGGAAAATCAAATACCTTGTTATTCTTTCAAAGTTTTTAGATTTTACATTCCTTGAGTTTTATTTATAACCCGCAGAAATTTACCCAGCATTGCCTGGAATTAAAAATATTTCAAGTGAATTTAAGGAATTTAAAGGGATTTTACAAATATTTTAAGAGGTTTCGTATAGACTAAACAATCTTAAAGTACTTCAAAATATATTTGATTTCAAGGGAGTTTAAAGATTTCTGAGAGATTTCAAAATTTTTCAAAAGATTTTAAGGGTGAATGGTAAATTATGACGTTAGTATTTACCGACTCATATTTTTAAACTGAAGAAGATATCTGGTTGATGTCAGATTTAAATTAAAATCTAAGCATGTGAAAATAAATATTATCAAACAGCTAAATATTAATCTCCGAATCCTTCGATTTTTCAATTTTAGTGAGGATGAATATTATTGCAAGTGCGGAAATTAATTTAGATCCTCAAACAGGCGATAGTGTCTTTTCTCTAAAAAGTAATTTCCTACCAGTTTGAGACTAAGTTCTTGTCTGTGAGCAGAATCCAGTCGCGCAGAAATTGGTGATAATGGAGTTTCAATTACCGCACGTCGCTTTTTAAACTAACGCCCGTTGAATCAAATCTTCGATAACAGATTATAACTTAAATCTCGATGTTTAGCTCATCACTATCCTACCATAGATTAAAATATTGCTCTACCACGTTTCAAAATCAATATCGTTTCTGATGGTGGATTCACATAAATTTACCGAACTTTAAAATTCCTGAAATTGTAAATCATCGAAATTTATCATTCCCAAAGTTCAAAATTTTTAAGTAAAATTTTGAAAAAAAAATTTTATAAATACCTTTTTTTGTAACCTTTTTCAGAAAAAAGGATTAAAATGTGTTGGGGAAAGAATGTAAGTTTCAAAAATAGATGTTGAAAAAGCGATCAGAAAATAAAGTGGGAAAAGGGGTTGGGAAATGTGTTCGATAATTTTATAGAAAAAAAAAAAACAGAGTAAAATTGATCTAAGAACAAAATAAAATGTGTACCTATCTAGTAATGACGCAAGCGCCACTCTCGCATCGTTATTGCCCGATTTACCGATTTCTCCGGAGAAATTTCCTCTTGTATGAAGAACCACCGGTATTCCTACAAGTGCGAAACTTTTACTTCGATTACTCTCACGAGTTATTGAAGTGCCAAAAGATAACTCAATCGCTGTAGATACACAGTTTCAATCTCTAAAAGGTCCTGTAGATATCGAATAGTTTCACACCTCTCGCAGCTGAACTTCAGAACAAGCCGAAAAGGAGTTTAATCGTTGTTTGCTGGAGGATACGAGAAGTGTCGATTGGAAAATAAAAGCTATGGAGTAACTTTAACTCGGCAAAGCGAACTGTTAGGAAAATTATATTTATATGTCTCAAGGGACATAAAATCGTTTTCCAACAATTGCTAACAAAAAGAAAAATATGAAAGCTTATGACCTATGGACTTTAAAAAATTCGGTTCGTTAATTTGCTAGACTCTAGTATTTATAACTACGTAAATCCTCTCAAAAACAAAAGAAACTAATAATCACAATTCAGAATATCGAATGGAAACTTTCGGAGAATTTCGACGAGGATGTCGAAAACTTGCGTTAGGTTGTTGACGTTAACACATTTGTGAATTAAAAATATTGATTCAAGAATTTGTATAGAATCTTGAATTTCTAACTAGGAACAGAATCTATAGAAACTTTTCAAAATTTCCTAAGACGGAAATAGGAGAAGACTCTCCGAAAAACTCTTTTACATCTACATCACTTTGAAATAATAATACTTGTAGTGAAGAACTTTAAATCGACTTATTTGTAATGCAGAGTTTCTGATTTGTCCGATGAGATGATACACCAAAACGAAACATGTTCCAAACAACTTAATAGGAGATTTGAATCTTACCCCCTTTTAGTTGAATTTGACAAGAAGCGTCCGACTTTTTCCGAGTTTTTTCGCCTTAGGAGGAACATGTTTTTCTATTTCTCTATACAGTTTACGGATCCTGCTTTCTCTGTCTTACCCTTTAAAGCTTTCTCACTCTAGGAGAATATGGATCGGTCCTGACAATATTGCCGCTGGACTCACCCCACGTCTAGCCATATGATATATGCAGCCGCATTTCATATATTCCATTGTTTCCAAGTTTTCGGATCCATTTGTAAGATTAAATTTGTAATGCGGACCGCCATCTCCCTCCCACGTCCACGCGCGCAAGAGCCGACGCATATGGCTGGACGGCCAATTTCCTCACGGACTGAATATCGTTCAACAATTCGGTATTTTTGAGTCACTATATCTGTCAATTTCAGATCTTACAAAAAAATGAAATAAAAAAAACAAATAATTTTATACACTGGAAATGAAATATTTCGTTAATATGTTATATGGGTTATTCTCCATCCCCACGCAAAGAGCACTTTCGAAAAAAATAAATTTCAAAATAATATTTTTTCAAACTGATTTATTTTAGTGTATGTATTTTCTGTCATTTCCAAAAATTTCAGCTAGATATTTTCTATGATTCAAAAATCAGAAGCCAGAAAAATTATATATTTGCCCTTGAACAATTTATGTTTTTAATTTAATTCCAAGGGAATAAAATTCAAAGTTTTAAAAAGAATTGCTTCATGACAACTAAAAATTGGCTGGAAGTACAGTCAACAAACTAGTCAATAAACATAAAAGAAATTAATGCATTTCTCATCACTCTTGAAAAGTTTTCCGAGTTAATCGCGCATAAAGAGAGGAAAAAAATGAAGTAGAAAAGACCGATGACACAAATCGAGACACAAACTTAACGAGCAGGCAAAAAGGAATGGATCCTAGGTACCAAAGTCGTAGTGGAGAGATTAAGGTTTGTTTTACACGGTAGAGAATCCCTAAAAAATAAATCGTAAAAGGCACCGTGGCTCGTAATTTAAACTAGCGCAGTTTCGGTAACTAGTTCTCTCGTGCTTTCAACCACAGAGCATACTATGCTGAGAATAGTGAGGAAAGGGTAGGTCCTGTCGTAACCGACAGTTGTAAAACGATTCGCAGTAAACCACTGAATGAGTTTATTGCGCTTATTGGCTCAAGGCGGAGACCAGAAGTATCAACGCTCAACATCACGATGTCGTTTGTGGTCGACGGTTATCCTGCTTCAACCGCCAATATGGATTCACTCCGTACGTGTATTTATAGGAACACTCACATACATATGCATGTACGTGAAAGCAGAGGAAAAAAAAATTCGCAGATCCAATTCTAATTGCCCTAAAAGTTGTGTTTTGAGAATTTCCACAAAAATATCCGTCTAAACTAGACGGTCTAATTAGGTCCACGTTTGGAAGGCTAATAAAGACCAAATCAGGATACCTACATTAAATCCGTATGATTTAAAATCTTTTTCTACTTTTTTGCTTCCTCATAGAGGGCAATTAGAGGAACCTTTTTTATTTTATATTTTTGTTGCACTTAGTTTGTTGTCACAACCAAATTTTTTTTCCCAAACAATTTTATTTCACCGTTCAAAACAATTGTTTCATTAGGCCAATGAAATATCTAACTTTGTTCAGTATTTTTGTTGATACAAAAATTTCACAGAATTTCGGAAGAATTTTATTTGATTTAAGGCCATGTGATACTTTGAAAATTTTTGTATTTTATTGATTTTCAATTTACCCAATTATTCTCCCACAAAAATGAATATTTCGCCGAGAAATTTTAGGGAATGATAAAGAACACTGAAACGGAGGTTTATTGACTCTGTTTAGTTCAAATCATGAAAAAAAAGTTCTTTCATGCTAAAATCTGTAATGCATTTGTCACTTTGAGGTTAGGTGCAGTGAATTTAGGTGAAGTGACAATAATTACTTTTTTCTCATTATTTCGAAAAATGAGAGTCAAGAAACCTTCCTTAATATATTTTATAACACATCCGAATTCATTTTTTTAAAAATATTCATTTTTGTGGACAAATAATTGGGTAATCTGGACCTGATTTACCCCGTCTCAAAAGTATCACATGGCCTTAAGCGAATGACGTTTTAAACACAATAACTCATTCTCGTAATCGGAAAAACATACATTACAATCTTACCACACACGGACCACCTGTTTGCATTAAAATACTTTATCTTAACGTCTTATTACTCCCGTTCTCATCTATAGATAGCTTTGACAAGCTTTATCTAACATTGCTTCAAAAAAAAAAAAAAATAAAAACAAATGTCAATTTTAATGAATAATATTGAATAATGTTGCCGTGAATACCATAAAAACCTTTAATTTACTATTATGGTATGCGAAATTGTTACAAGTCTCCATTTTTTTTTTTTTGTTTAAATATATATTATAAAGGGAACCTTTTGAATTCTCAGATACTCAGATTCGACTTGTTACTAATTTTAAGCGCAATTGGCTTTGTTTGCCACTTGACATTGAACTTTTTTATCGAATTTTATGCTTCATTTTTTTCTCGGTCACATAATTACATGCAAATTTTACATGACAATATTATGAAGTGAATTATGAAGTTAAATGTTATGTTCCTTCTCAGACACTTATTTATGACAGACAATCAACTTAATTCAATAAAAAACGGTATTTTTCATCATAAAATATGAATATTACGCGTTAATGAAAATTTCCATTGCATGCTTGGCGCCAATTGAAATACATTTATTACAGAACTGCAAACTATACAAGTGCAAGTTTCATTTGAAGTAGGAATTAGCAACTGTCTTTGAAACACGAATAGGACCATAAATTTGCTTCTAATGGAGATTTGTTTACACGTGACGTTCATCGATGTCGCAAAGTGGTGCCACATTTTTTATACAAGCTTATCAGAGAACAGATGTCAGTCACCTTCTAATTAAAAGTAGGCAAGTTCTCACTCGTTTCAGATTTCACATTATCCAGTTTATCTTATGAAGTCCCAACAAACGGACTTTGCAAGAATGGAACTCCCTAAAGAGAAAGGTTGTCGTCTACTTCAATACGCTTGTGCTATAAGTGGTAAGTAACAATCACTTACTGTACGATTTTTTAGGAAGTCTGATTGAGAAATGTAATGAATCAATTTAACTGAAAATAAATTAATCACGTATTCTGACTTCTAAACGAGGAAAAAGCTATTCTTTCACTTTAGGGGGTCTATATAATTTCACATTTCACATATTTTCACAGTTAATAATACTTATCATTAAGATTTACAACCAACATTTCACCATTAACGTTTAATATTAAAATTTATCATTTTTTATTTTACTATTAACATTATTTACCATTGAACAATGAACATTCAGCAGATTTAGTATTAACATTTAACATTACAGTTTTCATTGTGAATGCATTTTTCACATGTAAAGATTTCTAAATGTACGCTTTAAGATAGGTTCCTAAGTTTATTGTTGGATTGTTCCCCTCTACGGAAAAATTTTCAAGGCAACCTTAATGTGTACGGACCACTATCAGTGCTTACCCCGCCACGCTTTTCTTTCCTTTCTTCGAGCTTCAAGGGGTTTCACGAGTAGACATTTTGCTCTCTCCGTTCACATCCCTGTCATAGACAAACTTGAGTCACTAATTGAAATAATACAATAAGTATTGTAAAATGACGTAAATTTATAAATGATGCCTAGCTCTCTAAATTCGAATCGATTATCATTTTTTTACACCTGCATGATAAGTACTATTTTAAGGACGTTAACGATCCCAAAAATCGTATTTTCAGATTCCAGGACCTTAAGTCTTTACTTAGGATCCTAGTACCATAAGTAAATGACGAAATGTCATATGAATCACTATTGTAAGAAAGAATTGTGTAGTCCTTATGGAATGCACTTCCGATTACAGAGGCACCAACCCCTAGGGGGTAGGCCGGGCGACCTCTCCACCTCTTTCGACAGGGGTGTGAGGTTCAGAGATGTATTATGTATAAAAAGTAATAAAAAATAGTAAAATTTAAAAAAGGGGAGGGAGGTCACTGAGCGATTTCTACTGGTTTCGCCCAACCTACTTCAAAAAGGATTGGTGCAACTGTCCGATTATACACGGCACTAAAATGATACTTATGATGTAGGTGTAAAAAAAATCCGGAGTAAAATCAATGCGATTATAATTTCACAAATGTTGAACACTCTCAAATAATTTTTTTTTTTTTAATTAAATTTTCAGTGTCCTTTGCAGTGATGGAATGTGGTGTCAGTTTAGCTTGGACATCACCAACAATACCGTACCTGAAGAAAGACGATTCCGAAATTCCAATATCGGACATTCAAGGTGCCTTGTTAATATCTGTATACTTCATTGGTAGTTTTTTCGGATGTTTCTTAAGTCCTTGGACGATGGACAAATTTGGTCGCAAGTACAGCTTCCTGATGTTCTCAGTACCCGTCATCATCGGCTGGGCAATGATAGCATCAGCAAACAATTACATCACTCTCTGCATAGCGCGATACATAATTGGAATAGGTGACGGTGGTCTCCTTGAATTTATATCTATCTATTTGGGCGAGATCACAGAAAAGGACATCAGAGGTAAGCTCTCGATAGTCACAAAATCGGCGATGCTGGTCGGCGTTTTCTATGAAAATGCTATAGGCATGTACTTACCATTCAAGACTTCAAATCTGGTAACAATTTTCATACCCTTGACATTCGTTGTAACGTTTTTCTTCATGCCCGAGTCTCCTTACGTGTACATGATGAGAGATCGCGAAAAAGATGCGATGAGATGTTTAATGAAGTTGCGAGGATTCAAGCAACCAGAATCGGTGCAGGCGGATTTGGATATGATGAAGAAGGCCGTGTTGGAAAGTCAGGACTGTAAAGGCCATTCAATGAGCGAACTCTTCAACGATAAGAGCAATCGCAAGAGGCTTAATATCCTTCTAATGGCCAAAGTAACAAGACACGTTGCGGGATCAGTCGCTATCTTAACATCTCTGCAGGAGATCATGAAGTACAGTGGCAATTCCCAAAATGCAGTGCTCTATGTATGCGCATGTAAATTAAGTGGGAGTTTGATGAGCTCACAGTTAATAGATAAACTCGGTAGAAGGGTTCTCTTCCTAATTTGTGGAATTTTATGCACTCTTTCTCTTGGATTGCTTGGCATATTTTTCTTTTTGAAACTATATCTGAACGCAAATGTATCATCCATAACTTGGTTGCCCTTAGCTTCTTTAATCATCTATGAGATCGGATATTACATGGGTATCAGTCCAGTAGGCTATGTTATGCAAGGAGAACTCTTTCCACTGAAAGTTAAAGGAACAGCTGTTGCGTTGGTGTCAATTATAGAACAACTTTTAAGTTCTGCATTTGGATTTGGATTTCCATTACTGAATTACCTAGTGGGAATGTACGCGAGCTTCTGGTTGTTCTCAATATGCTGTATTGGTGGTACAGTATTATTTTTCTACAACTCGCCAGAAACCAAAGGCAAAACCTTGGAGGAAGTGGAGGCATTGATAAACCCAAAGGCAGCAAAACATATCGATAAACCTCTATTAATAGAGTGTAAATGAGCGAATATTTCAATTCGTTCATGAAACCAGACATGAAACGTCAGGCATTTGTCTACAGGTGGAGTATAATCTTTCATGATAAGAAAGTTTGGCAGTGAACATGATAAAGAAGTTCTTTAAATAGATCAACATTGTAAATATTTCTATCTTCAAGGGAACGTACTGCATGACGAGTTCTTGAGCGGATTATGAGATAAGAAATAAAGAATAGGGGGAGAGGAAGACGCTTACCTTTCACGTCAATCAATAAAGGGTAGAAAAATATTTTTAGAGCAACAGGATCATTTAAAAAATATTTGATACTCTTGGGGGTGGGGTTTTGTTCAGAAAAATATCATAGATTATTTAACGGGGGTGGGTAGGGGGCAAAGCCTATCATGATAGGGAGGAAGGGCAACAAAAAAGGTGAAAAAAATATCACTTATTTTGTGAATGACCCCAAAAGAGAGAGAGGGGGGGGGGGGGAAGTTTTATTCGATGCAATGAGAGATTGCATATTAGAGACGAAAATACTATTAAGTAACAACACCTCGAAACCAAGAGGTAGCTTTTCGCGACATTTCTGCTTGACTTTCAAGATTGCTTTCTCTGTCCTATCAATCTCAAACTTGCTTTCTCTCGCGCAGGCATTTACATGGCAATAGCTACTGCTACATATACACAGGAACGAGTTGCCTCGAGGCCAGAATTGAAACCACCTCATTACCACTGAGGGCGGCTGCCGTCGGAGAATCCGTTTTGCGAATATTGGAGGTAATGTCGCGAGTGGTTTTATACAACACCCGAACCCAACGTTCAGCCTCCGGCTATCGTTCCTCATATTACGGAGACTGATGAAAAATGGAAATAGCGATTTGCCAAGCATCATACCTAAACGGTCAAGGGTCTCTACTGATTGCACATCTACATTTAACCAAGCTTTTTATTATTTTGAATTCAATTCTCGGAAAATCATTTAGTTCCTTGGAATAAATCTGGAGTGGTTCGATATTCGGAACATGATTATTTATTGCTAATAGAAAATGTGTACAGTCGGTAGGTTTCTGGGTAGAAATTGTCCTAACTCCAAAAGATTATTATTATTTAAAGTAACGGATTGAAAGTCGAATTGAAAACTGGGATCGCATTGGCGCGCGGATTCGCTTGGATCAAGTTCAAGAATCATCTGTTATTAAATAATTAGTGAATGAGCCATAAAAATTAAAAAAAAACAATCCAGTTTTCGCCGTCTGGTATTATTATTATTATAATAATAAAAAATTAAAAAAAACTCGACTTAATGGCACAATTAACCGCACTTGAGATTTCTGAGCAGGAAGAAGGAAAAATGAGGCGAGCCTGGGTAGGTCTTGGGAGCAGAAGACACGTTCGCATTGGCGCGATAAGAAAATGGGGGGCCGTAACACGCTTCGCAAAGATGCCCGCATTACGAAACACGACGAAGTCCCGGCAATCACCTTTACGATGCCGTGATACAGCCTTAAACGTTCCATGTACCCAGCATAACAAGAACAACCCCTTCAGATACGGGCTTTAACAACTTTAATTGAATGTTTGTCGTTACGTTGACGACGTTGTTGCTGGAGTCACAAGCCGCCTCGACTTTCTGCTTTAGCACCGATCTGCTGATAAAGCAGTACGCAATTTTGGCGCAAGTTACGTTGGTGCAACTGCGATTGTTGAGGCGAGATTCCTTATATGAATTAAGATCACTTTGTACAGCCGATTTAGTACACAAACAATTATGTGTTCTGTAATGCGAATGTTGTAAACCCGTATTTAAGGATCGACATTGACGAATGATATAATTGGTAGAAGTGCATGACTCGAAGCAAATTATAAGGTGGCTATATTTCGAAACAATTGTTCAATATATAATTTAATAAATAATCAGAATTTTTATTTGATTATTGAATTAGTTAATTTAGAGAGAAATCTTTATCGACTATGAATTTATGAAGTTTACTTTGATGCATGTAATATACATATTGTTTTTTAATATATTATAAATTTCACTCTTTTATACATGATTACAATTGTAGTATTAATTCAAATTATATTCTTCTTCGTAATAAATCTATAATATAAAACTACGAGTTTCTATAGTTATTTCATCTCAAACAAAAATTATTTTTTAGGAATAATCAGCGCCTAATCAATTTACGAAATCTTAAGATCTTCAAAAACAAATATAAAAATGGGCGTAATAAAGAGATCAATTGAAATTTGTAATACTAGTAATGAAGTACAAAAAATATTTTTTTCAAGGTCGTCCATGACAAACTGGCGGCTGCGCAGCATTTCTCCGTTGACGACTTTTTTTAAGAGGTCCACGGCCGGAAGAAAGATTGAGAAATGATGTTTGGGAAAGGAGGTTCAACAATTAAGGGGGTTAGATAAAGGGTTTGGAAAAGTATTTTGAAATAGGGGATGAGAATAAAAGGAGTTAAAGAAGAGGATGGAAAAAGAGGTTTAGAAAAAGAAGTCAAAAAAGGGGGTTGAAAAACGAAGTGGGATGATATTTTGGAAAAATTGTTACTGGACGTAATTCAGAAAGTCAGAAAGAATGAGCATCACATGTTGGGCATATTGCCATAATCTCGAGAGAGTAGAATATTTCCGCCAGCTAAATTTCTTTGGCTAACACCGGTAAGACGCTATTCCGGTCAAGATGGTGTTACATATACAGTGTGCTGCACCTAATATTAGCATATAAACTCTTAGCTCCCAGCGAGGTTTTTTATATTTTGATTTATGTACTAAATATGCCTCCCTCTGATTTCAAACCCTATTTTCGCTTGAAAAATATTCACGCTGTAAATATACTCAATTTTATTGCCTGCCTTTAAGCATCTTTTTATATATGAAGAGTATCAGTATCACACCCCCTTTTTATGGATATTTGATAAAGTATGTTTTCATTTCCATTCTCTTGGCATATTTGAAATAAGGAGGATATGATGTAATGAAAAATCTAGGATTTACCAAACTCTAATCAGTCGTACGCGACGATAAATATGGTAATAACTCGGAATTAAAAGTCCCGTAAGCTGGTAATAATTCAAGATCCGTGGTGTATCAAGGCGAATAAGCATAAATGAATAATTGCATGATAGATAATAATTTAATGTGGACAGTGCATGACCCTCCTACTTCCTCTGTGCCGATTTGCCTCTCTGACTTTCAACGTAATTTACGTCATATTTCGGTGACATTTCAAAAAATTGTCTTCAAGCGCAAATAAAATATGTAATTTGGAACAGTATATTTGTGAGTCATATTACTGGGATTTCGGATCTACAACGTTACTTTAAATTTAACGTATTAGAGTCTAGAAACCTAATCGCTTTCAGTGATTAGGTTTGTAAGGCAATTCATTCAAAGCAATAGCACAAAATTATGCGCTTCTTTTTATAATGAATTGTTTAATAGTATTTTGCTTTTTTCAAAATGTTAAATAAAGAAGTAAAATATTTACAATGTTTCTCATATCTAAAAAAAATTATTAGACAAAAGAATTAATTTTTATTAAAAATTACAATTCTTTACCCAAGTGATATTTCTATCGAAGATATGGTAATTATGCATTTATGCGGTTTTTTCGAATTTCAATTTTTGTGCTTCGACTTTTTTTTAATATATACATAATAGAAGAAAACTCTACAACAGGTCAGGATTCATTCAGTTTGAAACAAGTTAGGGGCAGAACGGCAGAAGATATTTATACATATATGTATATCAGCCAATTTTCTTGCGGCTTCCTTGCTGTTAAAATATGTATGAAATCGAGTTTAACTACTGCTGTACCCAACTCGGAATCCGGTCAATAAAGCTGTTATGGAGCAATTTGCATTGTATCAAGCTGACTTTATTAGTAATCTCACAAACTGTCATGTTTGTGCAAACCTGATGAAAGTTTCGGATAGAAAATCATTCCGAACCAATCCGAAATTTACCGCATAATTCTGGACTTTCTATCCGGACCAAACAGTTTCATTCAGATCTAAATATCTATCTACACGAATCGTTTTCAATCTTGTTTGCAATATACTGTCGCGCCTATCTTTTTCAATCCCTACTTTCCTATCTATGTCTATTCTTTTTCTAATCATTTGAATCCTTACCTATCTTACCTTTTCAATTTTTCTATCTTTTTACTTCCAACAGGGTTGGTTTAAATTCATTTGGATTTTTTCGATCTTCCTCGATTTTTAAACTCAGGTCTCTGGGAAGCCTTTTAAATTCCTTTGAATTACTTTAAATTCGCTTATCAGCCCCTATCCTCAATTTATCTTAATCCAATTTTGATACAATTATTGGTATGTCTTATTCTTTTAAGTTAAAGATTCAAATACAAACAGACTTTTCACATTTCGAGCGAGTTTCCGAGCCATATATTTTCCATCTTCTCAGTCGCATATGCACTACGTGTCAGGAAAAATCCCATTTCGAAGCATATCGCAGTATATCGACGGGAGTTATGTCATTCGACATAGGGGATGCACAGAGAGGGAATAGATGGGAATCACGGCGCCGGCAGACTTTTGTTTCCGAAGAAGCATAAAAATCACTCGGTACGGACGTAAAATTTCCGAGAAAGCGGGCGCGACAGACATTTTTATGTGTCTTACATTAATTTGAATAATCGAATATAAAATTTGAATATAAACCACATTCTTAGACTTCTTATTGACACAGTCAATCACAGTTGATCGTAATTAGTCATTCTATATGTCTTTTCAGTGATCAATATGTTACTCACATAGAATTAGTATTCAAAAGAGTATCTATTAGTTTAAAAAAAAATGTGAGAAACATGTAAAAAAACTTTGTGATGTGAAAAACTGAACGAGTGTCGATATCTACTGGTAACTCACCGGTACGACGAACATATTTGAAGAGTCTCATAATAGCACCGATGGTTGGTAACACTAAATATCCAAATAAAATAAAATACATAATGATAATTCATAAAATTCATAATACATAATAAATACATAATATATAATGCTACTTGATTTTCTAAGTGTTCAATTTTCAAGTTATAATTTTTCTGTTATGTGTACTTACCATATGAGCAAATTTAGATATCCCGCGGGTTTTTTTCTACAATTTTTACTTTTTTATTTTATTTTATTTTTTTGAAAAAGTAAAAATTTTAGAAAAAAACCCGGGTTATAACTGTAATTTTTACTACTTGTGATGAAAGTTTATCGTATTTTATAAATATAAAATATTTCAAAAAACATACTTCAATTGGAAAATTTCTTATATATTTTTTCTTAATTCCTCATTTTTAAAAACAAGTTTCCTATTTATTATTCCATATAATATAATTCATTGCAATAGAATTGAATTAAACAAATAAACACAAGTTGAATACAATCTCTTTGATGAATTTACTTGATATATCGAAACGTCTATAATATTTGGATTTCCCTACTTATTCTTCTTTCTCTCATAATTCAATTGTAAGGGTATATATGCATCATAGTATTTCCCGTAAGAATCCAGGTTAAATAATCGAACATTCGACATTAAGAAAAAAAAAAAAAAAACCAATTGATAAATATTTCGAGAAAAATTCATGGAATTTTATTTCGCATTGCAAACATAATATATCTCAATTATAATGATCTATATCTAAGTCTCTATCAAGTCTTGTCGGATTTTTTATGATCTTCAAATAGTTTCTGAATCTCCTCCAAGGATTTTCCCTTGGTTTCAGGCATTATAAAGAAAAGTAAAAGTGTTCCAATTAAGCTACAGGCTGCAAAGATCCAAAATGTAGAGTATATTCCAACAGCGTTATTAAGAGCATGAAATCCAATTCCCACTGAAAAGCTGCACAATGCCTCTACACTTGATCCTATCGTAATAGCCATCCCTTTCACATCCAGGGGAAAGAGTTCACCCTGCAATAGGTAACTAACAGGACCTACGCCAAGACAGAATGCAACTTCAAATCCAATTAAAAGCATCAAAGGCAGCCAAGAAACACTACTAACATCCAATTCCTCTTTAATCTTGAAAAAGAAAAACAATCCCATAGCTACCAAAGTAACAGTTTCTGTGAGACCTGAAAGCAGAAAGGGCACTTTTCTACCAAAACGATCAACTATTCCAAGTGTTAAAGCTGATATAAGTATCTGCAGTCCTGAAACAATTGTCGCTGAATGTTCAGGTGCTAAGGATGAACTCGAGAAACTGAAAATCTCTTGTGTGTAACTGGTGACGGCTACCAATCCAGAAGAGTGTTTTGTCAACTTCGAAAGAATGAGAATCGTCAATCTCTTTAAGTATCTCCTCGTTCCAATTAATTCTTTTAAGGACGTCCATTTGGGGTTCTGACTGCTCATCGCTGACATTTTCATTTCCTCAATGTCGTGGCTTACAGACTCAGGTTTCTTCATTCCTCGAAGTTTCATCATGACATTCACAGCTTCATTGTCTTGACTTTTCATTATGTAGAAATAAGGAGATTCTGGCATGAAGACGAATGTTACAATGAAAAGAAGTGGAATTGACGTTATTGTCAGATTCAAGACATCGTAAGATACAATGGAACCAACAGCTTTCACAAAAAAGATACCAACGAAGAAACTCAATTTTGACATTGCTACTAGTTTTCCTCGGATCTTCCTGTCGGCAATTTCACCAAGGTAGAATGCGTTTAAGTCAAATGTACCACCCGCACTGATTCCAAGAATAATTCTCGCTATGTAGAGGATCACGTAATGTTTTGCGAAGATGATCATAATACATCCGATGAGTTGAGGGATGGAAAAGAAAAGTAGAGTGTACTTTCGACCTATTCGGTCAATCATGAAAGGCAGTAATAAGGAGCCTACGATATTGCTAAGGTAGTACATCGATGTCAACCACGAACCTTGTGTCTCGGTAAGCTCGATCTGGGAGTCTTTACTCCACAAGTACGGCAAAGCTGGTGAGGTCCAGCCTGTATGAATACCACATGACATCACCGAGAGGGAAGCTAAAACAAAAAGAATTTTATCTGCATATTACTTCCTCATGGAGCTAGAGGAAGCTAAAATTTAGTTACTGTTACATCTTATATATTTTTAGGGTTTCCCAGCATTGAGCAGAAACCCCTACATTTTTGGTCTGTTGTCCTTCTGTCCGTCGTACTATTTTTACAGGTAAATAATATATATGGCCCAAAAGAGACATAAACACCCAAAATTGACATAGGACTCAAATTTTAAATAGAACTTAAAACTGACATAGGGCTCAAAATTTGAATTTTCGATTTTTAATGAAACTTTGAAAAGTTTTTATGCTAATCCTGTAGGGCATTCGAAAAGAAACATTTCTCATTTCTTGACTTTTTTCATATCGTGCGTTGTTTGATTTCAAATTTTAATTTTCGTTCGTTTTTTTTAATTTCCGAAATTTTAAGTCTGTTAATTCTTTCTTTATCGAAAAATAAAGTCATCAGAAATTACTTTTCGAATTTCAGAGTACTATGAATATCCGTCCATGGAATTCATTTTATGAGACTAAAAGAGTGAACCAAAGGCTAATCCAATCTGTCAATTCTTTCGAAAGTTATCGTGTTAATAATCTAAAATCTAAAGCCATACAAAAAGACAAAGGCATTCTTCAAAACATATATTTTTCGGGTTCAGAGGGCCTCAAAATGTATAAATTTGACAAAAATGGCGGGGAGAGTCAAATTTTATACAAATCTAATACATTCTCTGTTATTGAGAATGTAATAAATAAAGGAAATCTCATAATAAAGAAAGGTCTTACAGTCTGTTCAACAAGAACGGGTACGCGATTTCTTCTACAGTTTAAGCTTAATTAACTGAATTCTTTTTGGGCCTAAAAATACGTTTCAAGCACTACGTCGCACTTACCCAATATGCGGTCCCCAGTCCCCGTTGTTATCTATAATAGCTATAATATTATCTATAATAGCATCTTTTCGGCATGCTTGCCATGCACGTGTGAAGACACGTTTTCCTGCAAGCCTCCCCTTGATGTAACCCCAAACGTTTTCAATCGGTTTGGCATCTGGAGAGTATGATGGCCAGTCCATCGTCTCGATACCATTTTCAGCTTTCCATTCTTGACAGAGAAGGAAATCTACTCGGCACGACGGTTCGCGTTAAACTGAGACGAAACAAATATTGCGACGTAGTGCTCGAAACGTACTTTCAGGTCCAAAAAGAATTCAGTTGATTAAGCTTAAACTGCAGAAGAAATCGCGTACCCGTTCTTGTTGAACAGACTGTAGTGAATGCTAATAAAATTTAATGAATTTCTTTTATGATTGGTCTATTTGGTTTCTATTTAGAGGTGCTAAGTTACTTTCAAGATAAAATTTATTCGTTATGTAATTCTCGTAGTGTAAATTGTTATTTTCCCGAAAATCAGGAAAGTTACGTAGTAGAGGAAGTATGTTATAATCCACATGTATGCAGATATAATTCATAAGATAAGCATGAATGACGATTGTTATAATATTATTCTGATATTATATAATAAATAATAATGTGTGTCAAAAATGACATTAAGTATTAGAAAAAACACATTGCAGCCCGGAAATTCTTGTTCCTAAAAAAAAAAGAAACCCAAAAATTAGATGAAACCTTTGCACTCTCGAATCGCACTTAAATGTGTAACACTAAATATTGCCATTATTGTAAACAGAGGTATTTTTTAAACATTTTTTTCAAACATCCGCCATTTTTTTCTTTTTTGTCAAATTGTGATAGATTGTCTCGTAATAAGGGACATTTCTTTTGAAGATGCCGTGTTTTTTTTTATCTTTCAGATTCACTAATTCTGAGATTAACTGTCCGCCATGGGACAGCGTTTTTTTGAGACCTCGGCTTTGGCGCTATCTGGATAGTTGTTAAAAAATGAAATTAAAAAAAAAAATCATTGTAATATCTTATACAGAGGGCCTGAAAAAAAAATTATTGAAAATGTTGCATTTTTTAGCCTTTTTATCTCTATACCGAAAAAAGAACCATTTTATATGGAAGTCACATATACAGTTTCTAATTTTGTACTTACCGCTTGTGGCGCAAACGTATTGTAAAAAAGAACATCCTTTCTCGAGCAGGATCTCTTCCTTCGTAACTGTCATTTTGTGATTGTTCATATTAGATGCATGACATATTATAAGCCGTACGTAATCAACACTAGACCACGCAAATCGCAAAGATAAGAAATGCTAACAAATACTTATTGTGCTATATAAGTACATGAGCTGAATTCTCGTCAACCTTTAGTATATTGCTTCACTTAACTAGTTAGACAAGGCGCAAATCTCCACGCTTAAGGAAACTATAATGATGAAAATAATCTAATTGAATTCAATTTTAATTTAGATGCATATCAAGGTGAATGATGCAATTATGTATCTTCAATGAAACTATCGCTTACATTAAAGCGAGTATTACGTTTCTTCATTTTAAATCGATGATAAAAGTTGATATATTTATACGTTAGATACACTGAGAAACGAATTGAAACCAGTTTAATTCCATATTCATTAAGTGATTAAGTGTAGCACAAAAGAAATAAAAGACTCTGATTAGTAATTAGAATATAAGGAACTCAATTTCATGTGTAAAAATACATAAATATATGGGCATTTCCACAGAAAGTGTCATTTTTTATAACAATAATTTTACAAATAATTCTACACATAAAATACAAGTTATGTGTATTGCATGAAATATGTTACAAACTCCCTAAAATAGGAAAAAAAGGTTATAGTCATTAAAGAAACCCTCATAAAAAATATAATATATATATAATATTTAGAGGAAATCCCAAAAATATACTTCTGTAATATTTGCTGTAAAAATCGCTCACAAGATAGAAATTAATTTTTTTTCATTTTGCTGTATTTTGGTAGCCGAAGATAGTCGCCGCAAGAAAAATTATGTCCTCAAATATCATGTTTATTTCATAAAAATAAAAATTATATATAATTAACAAAATAATTTTGTTGAAGAAAAGAGGTTCATTGTAGTGAAAATAATAACTTTTGTCTAAAACTTTTTTAAAAAAGTTAAGATATTTTGAAATATTACAAAATATAAATAATAGAAAAATATTCCCTTTTTTCTATCAGAATACTCGTCTAAAAATATTATTTAAAACAAAAAGGTTGTTAAAAGGTTAAATGATGTTAAAGATTGTTGCTCTACTATTCATTTCAGTTTTTGTGAATATTTTAAATATTAATAATTTAAAATAAATAAGCTCTTGCTCATATCGAGAGCCGTAAATGTAAACGAATGTTAGCAAGTGAAGATAAGCGAGACACTCAAGGTCTCTCCACAATAGGATTTTAGAAACCGACGTAACGTCGTAACATCGAGTGTAGAGTGTAGAGCGTAACATCGAGCGTAATATCGAGCGTAGAGTGTACGTCATGCGCGCGCATATATTACCAACTGCAGAATTTGTATTGTGTTCGTGTGACGCTGTACAAATACAAATTCTGCAGTTGGTAATAGGGTTGTGAGCAATGAAACGTTTCATTGAAACATTGAAACTTTCAC
>CAJFCP010000173.1:386221-406372 GCA_904066005.1 Synergus itoensis
TATTCTCCTTGACCATGCTCTATACCCTCTATACCATGACATGTCGATGTTACGTCGGATTCTAAAATCCTATGGTGGATTGACCTTCACATATATGGAAAACCGTAACATATGGAAACCAGAGTTAAGTCGACATGATTACAATTTTGTTGAACATAACTGGTATATGAAATAAAAGAGCCACAGCATCAATTTCAATGGTAATCGATCATGTCCAGGTTTTGTCAGTTACGCGTAAGGGTGGCGTCCCATGATTGCGTTTTGCGTTGCGTTATAATGAGAGAAAGAAAGATAAAAGTATACTTCCGTCTCTTTCTCTCTCATTATGACGCAACGCAAAACGCAATCATGGGATGCCAGCCTAACTCGAGTATTTTCTACGTCTAAGACGTTTTTGACGTTAATATACGTCAAAAACAGTAGAAAGCAGGGTGGGGGGAAAAGAGCATAACATAACCTTACTTATTCAAGAATTAGGTTATGTTTATTTTCTAAATATGTAAGCGCAGTCGCCATCTTGAAAACGTTAATTACATGTAAAAAACTAAGGGCGTAAATAACGTACAGTATGATTCATGTATGCCTTCCTTCGTAGGCGTGTCAACCCAACCCTGGTTTCCATTTGAATCTTATGGAAACCAGGGTTGGGTTGACATGTTTGGGGGGGAAGGCACACATGAATCTTACTGTACGTAATTTACATGTAAAAAAACTACGTAAATTACCTAAGGTATATTACGTTCGCAACCCTGAGAGTGACAGACAGGCAGATCTGTTTGTCTCTTTCACTCTTATGAGTTTCTGCTTTACGTCGACGTTTTCTGCCGACATTGGACTGCACCTTCATAAATATTGACAAGTACATAACCTCACTTTTTAAATATAATAATTAATATTCCTTCCTTATTCCCTCTGTTTTCGATTGTAAACATGTCATCCCAACCCTGGTTTCCATTAGAATCTTATGGAAACCAGGGTTTGAGCGAAAGAGGGAAGGAATTTGGTGAAATTTGAGGAGGCCCCTGTTTTTGATTTCGTGAAATTTGAGGGAGTCGAGTGTATGTAATCGGATTCGTCTTTCCAGGGTTGATCAGTTACGCTTAACTCGAGGATTTTTTACGCATAATACGTAATTTACATATTTATGTAAACTACGTATTATACGTAGAAAACCCCCCATTCCATATGAATTTGGTGTTTTCGACGTTCACAACCCTGGTCTTTCTACGTCCTTCAGTGCATTTGTTTTTATAAGCTGTTTTGCTTGAACTTAGAGAGAAAAAAAAAATTACTGTCAATCCTGCTGCAAAAAAAAAGATATTTTAAAAATGCCAAAGCATTAAAGATCCGAATAACGTGAATAATGATCAAAAAATTCATTTCTACAACGATTCTTTGATGAACTGGATGAAAAACAATTGTTTAACCTAACCTCACACAAGTAAGAAAAAGCTTATATATTTTGTCATGCTTCTCTTAATTTCTATTCTGCTTCTTAAAGTCAAATGAAGTTACGAATCTTAACTTTTTCAAGACCTGTTATTTCTATTTTCACTTAAACTCAGAAGTTTTTTACTGATTTCTTTATAATATGTAAAATTATTGACAGACAAATAATGAATATTTTCTAGTTAAAATTAATCAACATTGAATACTATCTCATTTTTAATATTGCTATAAACAATAATTATGAACATTATCAAAATTTTAAATAGGTATATTATTTATGTTGTTTTTTAAAGAAAATAAGATGACAATTATTTTACAGATTTCAAGAGTAAAATTTTTTGACACAGTTATGAGTATTTGAATTTGCAAAACTCATAAACTGATAACATATTATCAACACATTGTCCAAATATTTCCTTAGTTAGCATTTTTCAAAATATCTTAAGAGAAACAAAGTATCATACGTATTGAAATATTTTTAAATATATAATACATAGATAACAAATATATTTATTATTATTATTTTCACCTATTACTGAATTCGATTTATTTATAGATGCAGCCACATGCAATATTTCATGCAATACAGCTTATCACGCCCTTTTCTGAATTTTAGGTCTTGGAACAATAGAAGGCCATTACATTTTATTTATAAACAGGAGCTGGTTTTATAGAAGTCACAAAAATATTATTAAGAATTTTATGAATGATTTTACTTTGGAACTATACAAATCAGAATATCGATTATGCATAAGAAGGGAAAGAGTCTTGCATCGCCTGAATTTTCACAGATTGTAAATTATGTTGACGTTGATACCTCAGGTGAAAATGAAATATCTGGAGATTCTAATTTAAAATCGTGTAAAGCGCAAACTCAGAGAAGTGTCCGTAAAAGGGGACCAGTCCTTACAACCGAAATTCTACAGGAACACTCACAGCCTGCAAAAAGTTGGAAGATGTCAAGGTTAAAAAATCTGATAGTTAAACGAGAACCTATACATGAAAACAATGAAGATGGAAACCAAGGATCCTGCGATGCAGTCGCGCTTGTTCGGAGAATAAAAAGGGAATTAGTTGAATCAGATGAAGATCAATCTGAAGTTAATACTAAGGGTATTATCAAAAGCAAGCGGTTTAAGAATAATCAGGATTCTGACATCACATCGAATGTAGCAGCCAGAGAAGAGCTAATGTTACCAGTTGAGCCTACTAAAGTACTTGAAAACTTAGCTGTGAAATATGAACTAATCCTAGAAGAAGACGAGGGAGATAAAGAGGCTAAAGAAACCACACCTGTGAATTGGTAATTATGCAAAATTGATCGAACTAATAACATTCTTCAAATTCGGATATTCTGTTGATTTAGAAATAGTACAGAAACATTTGAAATTGAGGTCTTAATCGTGTAACAGGAAGTAATGCATTATTTTACAAAATGATGAAGAATTTCAAAACATAGAAACACTTACTTACTTTTTCAAAATACATGGGAGTTTGTCTTCAAAATTGAACATATTTCATTGATGAACATTGATATGTTCATTAAAAAATTTGAGAATGTAAAATTCTGCTTCAATTATATTTTGTAAACTATCTGAAGATGTAAATTAAAGTAATGTAACCGTATATTTTATAATAAAATTAAATAATTGAGCAATGCATTTTTGGTAATATCGTGCAATGATCATTGTCATACCTTGTTTCAAATTAAAATAGTTTTTTGTGCTTTCTTGCAGGAGGAAAATTGATGAAATGAAAGGTGGTTCTCATCCAGAGAAGATACCAATTATAAATGCAGTGCGAGTTAAACATAGGAATCCGAAAGTAATGCGTCCAGCCAGTACGGCACTTTTTAATAAAAATATGCTCGATGCAAAGTCAGAAAAAAAATTCGGAAAAGTTAATGAAGCTGTTGTACTGAAAAAACCTTTCATTACAGAGGAAGAGTCAGAAAGTTCCGGTTCGGATGAAACTGGAAGAAGAATGACTATGAAGAAAGAAGCAGAGAAACCAAAAGTTACATGGAATCCAGAGCTGATGATCCTCGCTGTAAATGCTGTACGCGCTAAAAAAATGGGAAGCAATAGAGCAGCAAGAGTTTTCCAAATTCCAAAGAGTATACTTTTAAAGTATCTCAACGAGGAAATGGCCAACGAAGAAATTATTGTACCATGCTCGACAAGGGGTCCGAAGAGAGTCTTCACTCCAGAGCAGGAAGAGGACCTTAAAAAATATTTACTATATGTTCAGGAAAGATATTTTGGATTGGCAAAAGAAGAGGTAAAAAGTATTATACTTCAGTTCACAAAGTTAAAAGCCATCACAGCTTTTGGTCCTGCTGGAAATCCTGGTTTGTCTTGGATAAAAGCTTTCCTCAGACGACATAACTCAATAGTTCCTCAGAATCCACGTGAGTTAAGAAAGCATAGTTCCGTTTCGAAGTTTTTTGCTTTAATAAAGCGAGAAGTAGAAGCAAATCATTATTCCGCAAATATGATTTTCAACGTGGACGAAACCGCCTTTTCTATAGTGCACTCTAAAAACCCTCAATTTCGACTCATGAAACGACAAGAGCAAGTTCTGCGGGCGAAAAAAGATTCTTATTTGACAGTAATCACGTGCATGGGTGCCGCGGGAAACTTTGTACCGCCAATGTTTATTTTTCCGCGACACAAAGCAACATCTGATTTAATGAGAGGAGCGCCACCTGGAGCTGTCGCAACATGTCACCCTTCTGGTTGGGTGCAATTAGAATTGTTCACTCAGTGGTTTTGTCACTTCCTGAATGCGACCAAGCCGACAAAAGAAAATCCTGCACTCCTAATCCTTGATGGACAACAAAGCCACACGAAAAATATTGACGTGATCCGATTAGCCCAAGAGAATCACGTTTCCATCATCAGCCTCCCACCGTTGACTCTCAACAAGCTCCAGCCAGTTTACAAGTCCTTTATGGATCCTCTGAAAACCTTCTACAGCGAGGAAGTTCGAAAATGGATGAATCAGAACCTTCGTCCACTGAGTTTGGATGTCGTCGTTGAACTTTTCAGCAAAGCTTATCTGCAAGTTTTAGACTGCAACATTGGAGTCAAAGGATTTCGTGACACGGGAATCATGCCGCTCAACCCAGAGATGGTCTCTCAAGACTTTCCGGATTTAAAGGATGAGGATTTAGAGGGCGCGAAAGTAGAGAAGTTCCTCACTCATATGATGGATCACCTCTCGTCTCCGGAAGAATTGAATTCCGTGAAGCTGAAACTAAAACCGTCAACGTCTGAGGCTCCATCTGATGCTCAACAGTATCCTTCCCTTCGAGAGGTTTTAAGACTTCCTGTGCCAGAGGAGTCTTCTGAAGAAGATGAAGAGTCAGATACGGAATATTCTGTTGCGAATGTTAAGTTAGAAATCGAAGTGGAATGTATGTTCTGCAGGCAGTTTCAATCGGAAGACACTAGGGGTGAAAAGTGGGTACAGTGCAAGTCATGCGATCTATGGTCTCATTATGAATGCGCTGGGTATGACGAAGGCATATACGTTTGCGATTACTGCAAGCTTAATAAGTGAATGAACAGTGATTTCATTTTCTTTATTGGGATCTGAAATCTTGAGGGTGTCACTGTCGAAAAAATGAAGATGACAATAATAAATATTTTTTGCTAAAACTGGGCTATTTACTTCCATTTCGTATTGACGAAGATGAACAGAAGGTTCTTAAGTAAACAATTATATGTCTCAAAAGTGCTTTTTAGACTAAACTGACTTTTAAAACAGAAAAGAAATGTTTACTGGAAAATTAAAGAATTTCGGCCATATTCATTTTTTTAACAAGATTTCGGATCCCAATTAAAAAATCGTTTTTACGTTAATGACGCAATTACATTTTTAATTATTTTTAATTTTTTTTTTTTTTTTTTTTTTTTTATTAAACATTTCTAACTACTGATACAATATTTCAAGATGATTTTATTTTAATTAAAAGCATTTTGGTCCCGTCTTATTTTTTATTCCATAATATTTTCTCAAACTAGAGGGGGGCATACGATATATGAATTGTTTCCGGAAATTTTTTTGGAACCTCTTTTAAAAAACATTGCCTAATGAAGACGAATACGTTGACGTTTAGAAATCATCTCTAATATATAAAACAAGTATTCTATATTATTATTATATAATAATTCTGTAATATGAATAATATAAAAATTATTTTAATAAAATAAAAATGTTGATACGAAATAAAAAATGTATACATGTAAATAAATGTTACTTCATTGACATTTTTATGAATATTTCATCCCGGTTGAATTCTCTATCCATTTAGTGACAACATTCACATAAAATGTATAATTGTATAAGGCAAAACATATTTTATAAAAGATAAAAATAAGATGGTTTTTAGTCTGTCTAGTTTACTCAGTGTCTAAACTCTAAACTGTTCGAACGCCATGTTAACGGACCCCATTTGCTCCAATTAGTTTATTGTCCCTGTGTTTAATTATCCCTTGAGTCTAAGCCAGGATCAAGATTTAGGGACAATTAAAAGGAACGGTCTTTTATAAACAAAATAATGGGAAAGCTATATTCTTCCTACAACAATTACATGACTATAACAAATAAGGGAATTAATTTGCACCTAGCAACAGGCGCTACTGTGGGTGGCAAATTTAGCCGACATAGATAATATTCAATAGGAGCCTCTATGAATATTATCTATAAATTAACTAGAGATATATGTACACAACCGATACGGATAGAACCCTGCTCGGGGCCTTCTTCGCTATTCTTTCATTTCGACACTGCACTCTTCGCTACATAGGAATCGTACCCTGAATGGGAACATTCCTATTTTTCTCATTACGGATCGGACTCGGACCTTGCTTGGGGTCATTCTCGTTATACTCTTTCTTACGCTTTTACTGGACATAGAAGAACCGTACCCTGATTGGGAACATTCCTATTTCTTGACACGAGACTGGACCATGCTAATAAGAGATGTCCCACTCATTCGCATTTATCCTGATTTTTTTAATTATAATTTTAAATTCTCAGATCATGGGCTTAACTCTGTATGGATCGGCGTGCTTTTTAGATCACGTATTTTACACCGTATCTACAATGTTAACATTTCCATTGGTATGGATTTTGCCCCGTTTCACACTATAGTGTGAAACATCTTACTAATCGATAGTATAGTTTCTCACTAATTGAAATATAAACTATACTATCGATTAGTAAGATGTAACTAATTTAGATTGAGAGATTGACGAGAAGTATTCTTTCGTCCTGATGAAGATGATATTATCATTATTATTATTATTATTACATTCTTTATGAAAAATAAGTCCACTGACATGATCATGCAGAATTTAGGCTAAATTAAAAAAAATGATCTTTAAAATGACACATTAGAAAAACTACTCCCTATATCTGTGTTACACAGGCAGTTTGCTAGCGTATTCAAAACCACGTGAGGCTGTTTACCACTGTTTACTCAACATTGTTTACCCAAATCGCGAGCAGTATGCAACACGAAGGATACATAAATAGCAAACAGAAACCGTGAGTGCGGTTCGCGTACGAAAAATGCGAGTCAATTTCAACAGCGGCAACCCACCAAGAGTGCTTGACTCAACATTCCCTACACCACGTTCGGTTCTATTGAAAATGTTTCATTTAGAGGAATTTCCATTGAATGATATTTAACAAGAGAAAATTGACTAACAATGTGTAATAATATGTCAAATGTTTCTAATACAGAATTTGAAATAAAAGAAATTATAGTATTTGATTTTTTACGATGCAAAAAACCTTTTACTTTCTTACATTAGATTTGTATTTTGTTTATTTTAAGACTTATATGTATATGAAAATGAAAATTTTAAAAATTAAAAAAAAATCATAATTTCCTTAATATTCAATAAAATGCATTAATCCTACAAGTCAATCAGTTCGTTTCGACGCAAAGAATCTTTCTTTCTTGTACATAAACTTTGAATTTTGATTATTTGAGAAGTTATAGTCGAAAAATCAATTTTACAAAAATTATAAATGTATAATAATCGGAATTTTTTTATAAAACCATTTAAATTTTGGGACCGATCATTCCAATCATTCCGACATCATTCCAATTCAGAAAAATGACTGTTGAATCCACATTCTTCAACTCATCCAAAAAAATCCAATTCACTAAAGCCAGCGTTCAATCGTTTATTTTTTCCAGAGTAATACCCTTTAAGATTCCACGAAATACTTTGAAATTCCTAAAAGAACACACGAACTGCAGAACAATCTTTAAAATTCCATGAAAAAAGTTTTCAAATACCTTAAAATTCTTTTTAAAAATCTTTTTATATACAAAAATTCCAGGAAAATACTTAGAATCTTTTGGTATTCTTTAAAATTCCACGAAGTTCTGTGAATTTCTTAAAAATTCACGAATCCTATATCTTGAACTTCCCTTAAAGTTTCTTTAAAAAAAGGTTAATTTACGAAAAGTTCATTTTAAAAATTTTCTGAAATCCTTCAAAATTCCACTGAAAGGTTCGTTTTACTCCATGCTAGACTTTTGACACGATGCGGCGGTCAATTATCCGAAGGTTGTAAAAAAGACAAAGCCTTCGATTATATCAAATAGTCAGCCATCTAGAATAATGCTTATTGGAAACTCATAAGAACTTTTTTATGCAGTGCGTAAAAATCAATCGAAGACCATAAAATTTCAGTCGGGCCGAACTGAAAGGTCATAAACTTTGCCTTGAAGCGTTGTTTGAATCGAAAGGAGTCAATAATCGTTAATCAATTTTCTCGAGTGAAATACATCTTGTTACTGGTAGACTTTTCCCAGTAAGTGATCTTTCTCTGACATAGTTTTTATCGCTAACACTTAGGCATATAAAGCCCGTTAAGTATTTTTGGTTCTTCATTGTCGAGAGCAACCAATTATTACGCGGTTTACTTCTTAATATGGCGAGGATGGGCTTAATAAGGATGGACTATCGGCACAGTCCAAAGCCGTACAAAGCAGAGGGTCCGATACAGGAGGTCAAAAATGCACTCAAAAAATTGCCGCCAATTTGAATTGCTAATGTCGTTGCGCTCCAGCCTACCAGTGGTAAAACAATGGCTGCATAGCGGTATAACCCGGCAGTGACGAAGTCCATATAAGTGTTCCGTTTGGCTCCGCAGAAATGCAGTCGAGGAAAAAACAAATAAATAAAACCGTCCAGCGTAGTAAGTTCGCGACATCGGAAGAAGAAGGCAGCAAGGAATCGCGAAGGCACCCTAAATAATTAGTCACTGCCACGTTTGCCACTACTCCTGAGAAAAAAGAGTTACTGAAACGCCTCCAAGAGGGGAGAAAATGATCAAACAGTATTGCCGATGCTTATATGTACTATCTCTCTATTCTAGGTTTATGATCATATAGTTACAAAGCGATTAATTAACGGATTCTTAAGTTTATTTGTCAATTTGTGATTTTTATCAATCAATTCAAACTACAACTCTTACTTTTAATAAAATATATAAAAATATTTTCAATTTATAAAGTTATAGATACAAAAAAACAAAGTGATTGAAAAATACATAATTGGATAAACGACAGATAGACTGGGATAGAGCTCTTTCAGATAAGTGATTTTGGTTTTTACCGCATAAGTCCTAAGTTTTTTTGTTAGCTGAGTGAACTAAGTGTTGGACAGCGAACCATAGATATACTATAAGAATAGACCGCGTGAATAGTGGAGCTGGTGCGTAAGGTAATAAGAGAGGGGGGTAGGAAGCTACTCATTTTCTCACGCGTTGGACATCACTGCTCTAGATGGTGGAATCATATGACTCACAAATTGTAAATCTCATGATTTTTTATCAGTTTCCTGAGAAAAGATACCTGAGTTTTTGTCTCCAATATTGGGAACGATGGTTGCAGCACGCTAATATATTATCTAAGGCACATAAGGCGTCTACTTCATCTACTATAGTTGCCTACTGCTATTACTACACATTCTAGTGATATAGCTTTGAGAAAGGTCCTGTAAAGTTTTAGTGTAATGGGGTATCTCATGAACAGTGTACACTGTAAACCGTCCACTAGATTATTAATGAGAATCTCGTGCAATGACTGCCAATCGGCTAATTACGCTGACTATTCCGTCAGGTCGGAAGCTGAACTGAGTTCCGCAACAGGATGTGTTCAAAGGTCAAAAGCATTGCCATTACTTAGGGTTCGGAGTGCATTTAGTTTTTACGGTGAAAACCTCGTCATTCGGATTAGCAAAGCATCGGTTTCCTTGAGTAGAATCCAGAAATATGGCTAATATATAAGGTGCAAGAGGATGTAATTAACATTACGAGATGCGATGAATATTAGTTATTCAAAAAGCATTAAGCCTGTTGAGATATATACATATATGCTTTAAAAAAATCGAATTTCAGAGAATTTTAATTAAATTATTCTCACAATTAAAATAACTCCTATGATATGAATGAATCCAGATAGAAATTGCTCCTATTATAACACAACTTCAAATAGGGTGTTATTTGGGTGCTGTTAGAAAAACCTGTTTTCAAAAAATTCTAAAAAAAAAAATGTTAAACCCCTTAAATCATAACGCTTTATGGCGCTTAAATGAAGTGATTCAACATTGACGCTTTCGTGTTTCATAACGACGACCCTCGCATTCGTGCCAGTCCGTGCGAAGCGTGCCACACGAACGATTATGTCCTAAAGGAAATTTTTCTGTTTATTTTTTAATCGGACAAACGATTTAATTTTAATCATGTACAAAAATTATAAATATATTGACAATGTCGTTAGAACATATCAGGTAAAGTGAAGGGTCACATTACAAAAGATTACATTACAAAGATCACATTACAAAGATGCCCACAAATAAAAAAAATCGTTTGGGTCGTTTTTGAGAAAACTCACTTTTTGATTTTCTTAAGGGGCTTAGTCCACATATTTTCATGAAAATAAGTATAAATGAAATTATATGGCAAAAAAAGTTTAGTTTAGCGTACCAAAATTTGTGTACCTACAACTTAACAATCACGGTAGATGTTTCGACGATTTCCAACGGTAGTTTGATCTAATTTGAAAGACATTCATTCTCTAAATTTTCATGTTGTTACGTTTCTTTTTCTTCTTTCTTTACACGCTTGAAAGTGTCACCTTTATATCAAAGAAAATAAATCCGATAAAAGTTCCTTTACAAAAAGACCGTCGTTGAATTCAAGATGTGGAATTTTCTTTTCTCGCTTCTCTTCCGACGATCTGGAAAATCGTTCGGCAAACACACAAACGGGCAAATGCGTGTTCGTATATACGCCGCTTTCGTAACGGAAAAGCTTTATTTTGCTTTCCTTCTATCGGTATCGGTGAATGTCCTCATTTGTATTGTTGAGTGGTAACATTTTTCAGATAGCTCAAGACCGTGAAGCTTACTCAGTGGGTGGCCCCGGAAGATGGGATTTTACGTGACGCGATCGAAACCTCATTTTTGAAAATTGTTTTGCGGATTACATAGTAAGAATATTCTCATATTTGATATGCTATATCTTATTATTGTAAGGTTCAATATTTATCGATAACAGAGCATTCAAAAATAAATATGATTTCTTATAACACATGCATCTACTTTTTACTTCCTAGCGAGTAAAAAGTAGAACTTTTATGCCCATTCATAGGCATGAGAACAACTGAAATCATGCAAATACTATAAAATAGTATATTATACACCTAGGTCCATAATACAATATTCTAGATCATGCCCTACTGAAGAGTCTTCTAGTCTCTTTCCTAAGGGTTTATAGCCTAATATTCCACTAGGGAGCATCCCTGTCCATCTTTTTAACTCGATAAGGACAATTTTCTTCATAGGCTTTGAGCATAATCCAATCCTATGAATAACGTCCATTGCAAAAGACTATTTGATCGACGGATCTGATCCTCTTCGGCAATGCCTCGAGAGGTCCCCTGATGTTATCTCTATAAAACCATTCCTGTTCGTTGCTCTCGGATTCCTATGCCTCTGAGGACCATGCTCATCAGATCTCAGAGAATAACAGATATGTCTATAATCAGATAAGGACGTTTCGTGTGACACATATACCACTCCTTAATATTTTCTCACAGATGTATCGAACACAAAGTTAAATCAATTACCTCCTGCCACCTTGCAGTCACAAAGGTAGGGGTATTGCCCCGATTAATCATAGTTAAATCGGTAGTGATGAGGTAATTTAATAGACTCACCTCTTTTGTTCATGGTATCGTTACTACCCCATAGATCATGGTGCGCATTTTCATCACACTGGATGAGAAGTGGCCATCCTCTTATACCACAGGGTTCCACTAATAGTCTTCATTCCTCAGATGGTGATTAGTCTGGGTCGTAAAATGGTAGATACGCTGAGAAAATCACCAAGGATTGTCATACTTATTCTCTTACTTGTTCAATTTTTATTGCTGCCAGATCTCTGGAACAGAATCGTGGTAGGTCAATACATTCAATGTCACCTCTGACGTATGTTTCCGCCCTAGGTGTCTCTATGGTCTTTGAATAAATAATAGAATTTACGACTGATGCCCTTAACTTCTTCCTTGTAGACACAAGGCTCTTGTATAATAAGAGCAAAAGCTGTTTTTTCCATCATCAGCTCTCTACTAAGAATATAACAGATGCTGACTTCGCGTAATGGAGATTGATTTGGATAAAATCTAAACCTGATGAGATCGACGTTCTTCATTGCTCATCTTGGGTGTTGGTATTCAGAGACCTACGTTTTTCCTTCGGACTAGATGTGCGGAATGCGCGAGTGCATATGTATTGAACAAGAAAGTGCTTTTGACGAAATTCCCAGTGTTAGAGTGATTGGAATTTTCGACGTGGTGAATTGATAAAAATGGCGGAATTTCCAACGCCGAATTAGTACCCGAAAAAGAACGCAGTGTGGCGCTGAAGTTGTGAGCGTTCTCAAGTGAGCGAATATAACCTGGCACCAAAGTTGAAGGCGTTCTCAAAAGTGAGTAAAATAAGTGACAGGCGAAAGTGGAGTAATTGGGAGGTGGAGACACTGGAGACACCTTTTTGCCTCATTGCTAGTGACTTTTTTGTGCAGTAGATAGAGATGTCTAACTTATAAAAAAAATAAACTCTTTGGTTTGACATTCGTCAGTTACTTGCATACTTGCCTGTAGTGATTTCCATCATCTACTCTTCAGTGATATATCTACCTTCCAAATAATTCTTCCGTCCGTTTGAGTGATAAATAAAAAATCCTTCTGTTCGATCATTGTGTAGTGGCCATGGATCCTACCAAAATCAGAGTGACAACCCTCAGAGACTTCTGTTAAACTTCTTAGTGGCTTCCATATTTACCTTCTGAAAGATAAACCACTTAATTTATTATTTAAATAGTACTAATAAGAAATGTATTTGAGAGAACATCATGCTAAAATACATATACAGATTATTATATATTCAAGTAAAATAAAATTTAAAACTTTCTTTCATAAAAATTAAGTTGAAGCACTCGCTTTTGGCTGGTATCATATTCTACTGCAGAGATTGCGGAAACTGCCATAAATTTGTTCATGCGTTGGCAGCATCTGATCCGCTTAAGAAGTCAGCTAAGCTGCTTGGTATCATTCCCTCATGTATAATAAAATATGATAAAGTGCCGACCAATCCCAAACCGTAGACCGGAACTTGGTTTCCACCGTTTTCCGGAAGAATGAAGCGTCGCAGGAGTCTTTCCACGCGTGACTGTGACCGCCAGCAGGATATCTGCAGACCATAATTCAGCGGACAAGCGGTGGTAAGAGCGGCCTCCACCGATCTCCCGCGAGGACTGGAGGTAGAGGAAAATGGGAAACCTTATCTTGAGATGTGCAAGTAGAGAGATATCGCAACTGCCGTAGGATCAAGGAGGATGGAGAGTTCGGATACATTTCACGGGAAGGGAAGAGAGGGTGTCACGGGAAAATCATATAAATGCCACGGGAAAAATTGTTTAGAAGAGCAAAAAAACCTCAAATTCGAATGATAAAAATAAAAAAAAATGAAAAAGTACATTCGAGATTTGATAGAGCATTGCAAATCTCAATAAAAAAAGTTTTGAAAAAATTAATACTTTTCGAGCTATATATACAAATCAATTGCGGTTCATTGAAATTTTTTTTTTTGTTTTTTTACGCTTCATTTCACTTCATTTCTAATAGTATAAAAGCTAATAGAATTCACTGTAAAAAATCCCGATAAAAATTACAAATTAGTTATAGAATATTGATTCTGCTTCTTTCCCTTCAACTAAACAACCCTCGTAAGTTTATAGAGGAAACTGGTTGTGTCAACTTGGAAGAAATAATAGTTCCATCCATTGGGGGCGCATCGCGGTGGTTATAAGTCGTACCAAATTAAGACTGTCCTGGACTGCATTCTCTGTGATTGACGCTTGCTGCCTTGAAAGGATAAATGCTTTTGCCTGTACACTTGACTAACATTGAACAACCGAATGAGACTACCATTTGAAATCTCTTGAAATCTTCTAATATCTTTGAATTCTTTAAATCTGGCGTACCCTTAAAATTCAAGTGATCAACCCCTCAACATTTTGAAATTTGCACAACAGTTCATCGTCATTCGGCAAAATCTTTTTCTATTATGCGAATAAATTCAGTGGCGATTGAAAGAGTAATTAAGGATGTGAGGAACTTATAGGCACTCATAATAAGCACACAATCGCTTACGTAGAGGCGTACACGCGAGCGCAACAAAAATACAGGGCTCGGTCCGCGCTAAAACAAACAAGAAGCAATGTCCTATCTCAAGATGCCCCAGGCAATGCATGCCTCTGCAGCCGCTTCACATTTTGCCCTTGCCTTGTTGCTGCCGCTGGCTCGATATTATGCGGGAATTTTAAACGTCGAATATTATGAAATTCTTTCTTGTAATCTCTCTTTCACCCTCCTTGCATCTTATCCCTCTCTCTTTCTCTCCCACTCTCCTTCTCTCTCTTTTTAGCCTTCTAGGCCGTGCTGGCTTTCAATCCATTTCACCATTCCGCCCTTTATTCTCTATCATCCTATCCTTTAGAGAAGTAGCGATTAATACGTTGATGCTGCTGTTCTTTACGGCATTGCAATTAAACCGATGGAGGGTTTCATCTTGTCCTCATTTGTTTTCCTCTGTCTCTGTCTCAACTATATCACCTCTTTATCTTCGACTTCTCTTTCGTTCTCTTATCTCTTTCCGTCTGCTTTAAGTCAAGGGAATTGGAATAGTGAAAATTGTTATTACAGAAGAGAACTCCCGGCATGGACAATTACTCTTTAGCAATGAGATATGAATTGGGTGCCTTTAGAAGACAAGCAGCTAGAATTTCTACTTGGTGATTATTTCTATTTCGTGAAACATAACAGTTGACTTGAATGGAGTAATCAGATAAACCGCAACCAAAGCGAAAAGGTCAAATACCGCATCTCTCGACACCTTTCATTGCTTCCTTAATATGAAATCTTTGACTTATATTTACGTTACACATTAGAAATTCAATCTTCAGGAACGAAGCGAGCAGGTATTTTGCTTTTATAATTCGAAAATTTAGAAGAGCATATTTGTCACACATGAGCTATTTATTGCTCTCATCGACATGGTGAAAGAGCGCGCATCACATCGAAATTGTCGTTGAACCGGAAAAAAGCAATGAATCAAGCGCTTACTGTTAAATCAAAATCACGTCCACTAGAAGCATATTTACGACAATTTCACTGTCATATTCTCTGCTGGGACAATTGATTGATTAAGTCAATATGAAAACAATGGATCGCGTCACGGTGTTAAAATCATGATTAAAGAAACTTCCGATGAGATAATACGATTTTTATGTAACTATAAACACAGCTACGGAATGGCTCTGAAAAGCGTGGGTTTATTGGGATAGGATTTATATCCAAAACTATTGCCAGAAAGAATAAAATATGACCACCTTGAAGACACTTTTCATTGTAAACTCGAGTATTATATGTAAGTTTATTAGCACAAATTTTTCAGGAGAGGGAAATAACCTTCTCAAAAATCGAATTCTCAAAAAAAAAATGAGAAAGAGAATTCGAGATTTGATAGAACTCTACAGATCTCAATAAACAAAATTTTGAAAAAGTTAATACTTTTTGAGATAAACAGCGTCAAAAATTGACTGCGGTCATCGATTTTTCATCTTCGATGTCCCATCACTAGACTGCGTAGTATAACTCCATGTGTCTTACTGATGCGCAGCTGATTTCAGCTAACAGATCTGATTCATCAGCAATAGAGTTATACGGGAATTGATAATAGAAAATGCAGAAATGAATTGAACTAGGCTAGAAAATATTCGAATTGTCAATAATATTTCCTCTAAAATAGGCTAGAGGACTACTATCATCAATTTTTCAATCTACTTTTGCAATTGTATAATACGTTGCGGCGGTATGATACAGTTTTAGAACTTCATCTCTTTACTTCCTTATATTTCTCCTTTCACAGTATTCTACTCTCAATCTTTTCCTTTAGGATGCTCCTGAAACTTGGTATGGTGGAGAAGGAGAAAACAGGGAGTAGTCTCATCGGAGAGAGTCGAGAATTTTAACATGAATCTTTGGCGCGAACGAATTCTAGACAGTGGCGCGACATATTTGGAAATGAATTTGGCCAAGGTTTTTTGCCCCTTCAAGTCGATTGGGTTGAACTGTAAGAGGAGAGAAAGAAAGGTGGGTTAATAGATACATAAAAATTCTCCGTCTAATCTCTTTATCAAATCGATGATGGAAATACGGTGAAATAGTTTCCAGAACAAGAAGCCGCGGCTGAAGTCGAGTTGGAAAAAAAACTTGTAACTGTAAATAAATAACTAATAATGAGTTGCTTACAGAGAGCTAAGACGTGGATAAAACATTCGCGTATGCTTTATTGTATAGGCATATTTTTTTGTAGGACTTTTTGTCTTGAACTTGTGTTTTCATTTTTAAAACTTTTTTAAGGACTTTTTTGAAATTTTTCTGGTACTTATGTGCTTAATATTTAAGACTTTTTTTACTCTAGGTTTGATAAATTGAGTTATTTTTACTTACTTAAGACACAATAAAAAAATAATAATAATATTTTATTATTTTATTTACGAAAGAATTTTTAATTTCAATTGTCACTTTAGATCAATTGGTATCCTGTGCAAAAGAAGAAAATTCCCTCTAAATTGGTGCCTGATAGAAGTTTGTTGTAAAAGCGAGAAGAGTATTGGACCGAGAAAAAGCCGGAGGATCTCCAATCCACGAAGGCTTCGTGGTGCGAATGAGTATACTCGGACTAACATAAGAAAAGTGCGGCGAGGGACTAATTAACATAATTAGAATCATTATTCTTACGGTTAGTAAGGCAGGCGCTAGACGACAAAATTCTCCGAGACACGGTGAAAGTTTTTAAAACGGTCTTTCACGATAATGTCTGACTTTTCCTTTTTTCGGGTTGTCAAACCACACTGTAAAAATCAGGGAATTGAAGATTGTGTGTTTCGTACCTCCACCGCTCCGTTCGATAAGTGAATTCTATCTGCTCCTTTCCTCCATATAATAAGCTTGAGCAAGGTAAGAAAAATCCATCTTTCCTCTTTCATAGCTTGTTCATCCATCAAACTCAGTTTGTAAAAGATTTTCTCCGTCAACAGTAAAGGCATTAATTTCAAACGTACCGTGGCTAAAAGCAATAGGGTATATGGACTTTGGTAATGTTACTTTATGTCGTTTGCACTCATCCTGACGTTTGACGATGCTAATCGACATTTAGAAAATGGATTAGGAAAGTATAGAGTGGTTTCTCGTATATTTTTAAAACCTGAACAAAACCCCTTAAACGTTGCTTTTCTCTCGTATCAGGATTTTTATCGAATAATTTTTATCGAATTTAAGCATGGAAACGTTGATCTTATAAGTTACATTTCACAAATCCAGGTAACATTTGAATACGAATAACTTTATCTGTCAGCTGATGATGCCGCTTGCGCAAAATTCTAAGTTCGATTTTCCAACGCCCTTAAAACAAACATTCTCATTCAAGAAATGTAAATGTGCCTTGTAAAATAATAATAGGCCACAGACTAGATAGCTGGATTTGTATTACATCGGCAATAGAAGGTTTCAACGGTTCCGAATATTCAATCAGGAACTTGATAAAATTCAGTTCTGCGAAAGTTTCCAAATCCGTCGAAGTCATCCTCTTATGTTAAAAGCTTTAGGATTTTTCAAAAGAAAAGTACAGTAAAGAATGTTGATACGTACTCTTCGGCACGTGCTTGGGAAGACTTGATAATCTGATGGAAATGCTTAGCTTCCTATAGTAAGAATAACGTTCGTAACGCCTGAAGAAGGACTGCAGTAAACGCTGCTGAAAGATTAATGGCGAGAATTAGTATTCGTCACCCAACGGTTGAATTACAGAAAGTTATCTCATTCCTTGAGAGGCATCGCTTCAGGGTTTTGAGTCTTTTTTAGTCGAGGTGGCCGTTATAGAAGACATGAATAATGGGTCGGCTTTTTTCTACGTGTCACTGATCTAGAAAGCAAGGAGTTTAAGAGATTCCTGTAACTTAATATATCAATAATTCCTCGATGCTGAGGTAGTTCCAAAACTCAATAATTTACCCTCGTATTTTCTTGTCTTCTTTCTTTGTACCATTTCAATGAAGTAATTAAAAATTAATAAATCATATCAGAAACAAGTAAAGAATTCAAGGTGCCAGGACGACTCGGAGTAATAGAACCATTCACAAGTTGGCGCTTCTGTCTTTGATTGAGAAAGACGTTATATTTTATTACTATAAACACTACATCGTAGAAGATACAGTTTCTTCTAGTGATATATCAGATTAATTAAAATGCCGGGCATGCAGGTAAAATCAAAAGAAAACAGAAAAGAATTGGAAGCCACGAGGAAAGGGAATGGTAACAAGAGAGAGGATCTCCGCAGCGATCAATGTAATTTATTTTGACAAAGGACAGTAAATCTACCTTGGCTACTAAATTTTCTCAAGTCCACCCAAAAGCCAAGTATTTGGACCTCGTTAATTCGCACGATCAACTGGTCTCATCCGCGAACCGGTAGCGAGATTTCGCAGGGAAATCAAAGGATGCCAAATTCCAGAATCGCAGATAGATGAGAATACCATGAAGAAAGAGGGATGCTCACTTCAAACTATTTCAGTTGATTATAGAGCATCCCTATAATACAACCAGTGGCGTAGCTTACTCTAGGGGGACCCTGTATGGAAATTTGTTGGGGGGCCTTTCTACCCATTTCATTTTTAATTTTTAATTTTACGAATTTTCACTAACACACACGGGGGCCCCTGAAGCTCGGGGGCCCCTAGAGATGGAGCCCCGTATCATTGATACGGCTGATACGGCGGTAGCTATACGCCACTGAATACAACATCCTCCCAGTCCCATCTAATGCGCTACCATGCACCTATCTTGACTTCATCGACTCGCTTCGACACCACTACCAATTTATGTTTATTTTATATTTGCAATGTACCATGAAAATTCAGAAAGTAAATCGTTCAGAAACTTTCACTTCAAAATTATTCAGAAACAAAACGAAGCTTTTTTACAACTGCATACATATCCCAATAAGAAGAAAAATTTAATTTCGATCGTAATTTATATAACATAATATTCCACTACTAGAAAATTACAAATCAATTTGAAAAATATTTATGAAATTTCGAGGATCGAATCTTAACGTATGAGTAAATTAATTACATACATCGAATTCGCTATCAGCATAAAGATATTTACCCGTAATCGACTAAACACGCACGCTAGAGCAAATTAATGGCTCGTTGTTTCGATGGCTGGACACACGCCATAGCATATTGACCGATGCAGTAATTGAGTGACGGTTGGTAAATACGTTAGGTGGAGATAACCACATTTCGCACGATTTTCTCGTTCGACTAGTCAAGTCTCGACGTAGGGGCCGCGAATTAACAACTTTAGTAATGAAGCTAACACCAGAGTAATGATGTCAGCGGAATTCGAAACTTCCTCTATAGACTAATTTCGAGAATTGATCGACACAACTCTAGTGATTTTATCTGAGATTTCGCAGATCCACAGTTACTTTTATCATTAGTATTTATTTGCAACTACTTTTAGACGGTAGATTATGTAAATTCTATCGCTTTTGACTTTCAACTTCCTACTTGCCATTTAATTTGCCCTCTTTAAATTTTTCATAACTCCAATTGCAAATTGTACTATAAATAAACAAAAGTTTAAAACGGTTTTTATTTTATAAAAAGTATAGTGAGCTTGAAATTTGTATAAAATTGATGAAAAGTTGCTTATGGATTTACTCTCGTTTTTTGTTGATAAATTCAATTATTTAGATTATCATTTGCTAAAACTGTAAAAGATCTCAAACTATTTTATATTTACTACCAAATATATAATATTATAATGGTCAGTTTTTAATGTCTAATAGCAGATTAATTCCCTGCTGAACGTTGCCTTTTTGAATGTACACGTGAATATTTTCAAAATGCATTTAAATTACAATCGAAACTTTAATTTTAATTTAAAATTAAGTGGAATCGTCGCAAGATCGTCTTTTACAGCCAGCCTGGCAAACATCAGCATAAAAACAATATTTAGATTCACTAAATCTTGAT
>CAJFCP010000173.1:424369-434930 GCA_904066005.1 Synergus itoensis
TACCATCACCTGACAAGAGCCTGCATAACATTTTCTAGTCAGGTTATCCTTTACAACACCCGACCAGTTCCCTGTTTAATGTAGGGAATATTAGGGCATTTTCTACACGGGCTGTTATTATTTGCTCAACACGCTTGCCCCGCCGACCTTTTGCAACGAAGTGTTTTATTAAAACCTCCAAGTCCACGAGTTATGTACTCAGTCTTACTTGTAATTCCAGTACGAACTTCGGGTGAAGCCTCTTATTAGTCTCTGTGAGAAATACAGAAGCATAATGTCCCCTTAATTGTCCCCTCTAAAGCATCTGAAGAATTCTCATCCGGTTAAATTAAGGTCGAAGCAAACTCTAGTTTTAATCAAGAATTACAAAGAAAATTCCTTGATGTATAGGGAACTGTATTCTATGTCCCACATCCAAGTAACGAGATTATTTAGATATTTTTTATCTTGTAAATTTCTATATGTATAATAATTTTAAGATACTTCAAGGTATCTCAAAATTTGTAATGACATTCCAAGGTATTTACTATACTTCAAAGCTCTTAAACATACATTTCAAGTCACTTCAAGGTATCTCAAAGTTTTCTATGACATTCCAAGGTACTTAACTGTATCACGAAAATTTTAAAGATATTTCAAGTCACTTCAAGATATTTGAAGATATTTCAATGTATTATGAATAAAAATCTTTAGTGGGCAAACTACCTTTATATTCCATTTACTAAATTATTCACAAAAATTGTATATATATATATATATATATATATATATAGATTATAGAAGGTACTAAGGCACTAAGGATTTTGAAGAAAATCAGAGGGGGACACCTCGAAAGGTTTCTTTGAAAATGGATAGGATATACAAAAATCTGGAACTACCATTTTACTTGATAAAAAAAGATCAATTGGTTTGAAATTCCTTAAAATCTTAATTAACAAGATGTTCCTCTTTTGACAGTGCATATTTCGTAGATCGTTTTATCCAGCGGTATAGAAGAGTGAGTCATTAAGGAAATGAAAGGAGTTGGGCAAAAAAGATTGGATATAATGATCATTGGAGAATCCTTCACCCCCGCCTTCTATTTTTAAATGCACATTCGCAAGACTTGCGGGTGGCCGCCGTGTTTTCCTAAGCCGGCGCAAAATTACACACTGCCCGTTTCGGGACGCGAGGTTCGCTCTCTTCTCTTCCTTTCTTTCTCTCCTCTTCTGTTACTCCTGTCTCCTTCGCAAACGAGAGAGATAGAGAAGAAGGAGTTAATCTCATTGGTTTTATTTTTCGGCGGCCCTTTATAGCCCCACCACCAATCAAAAGCGAGTAAAACGTAAAAAATCACCAAGCCAGTCCCGCGGAGGGTCTTCTGGCTTCCAGACCGTAAAATTATTGACCGCTCTACTCTTGGATCGGTTTCTCGCTTGACCGTTTCTTTACCGACACTTATCAATGCCTTCAACATTTGCACAGGAGAAACCCACAACTAATACGAATATAAAAAAAAAACATTTCTAAAGTACACTTGTATTCAAAGAAAAATATTTTATTGATTTACATATATTTCATATGAGTATAAAAGAAAAAAATGAATAGGATATTTCTAAGTACTTCTAGATATTTCAGGATACCTGATATCTTTTCTGACACCTTAACGAGATTGGCTCAGATAAGCTAAATTTTTCCAAAGTAGGACAATTTTCAATGGTGGTTTGTAAAAATTAGTTCCTACTCTCGATACAGTACAATATTATGAGTTTTTTTGTTTGGAACTGGGAGAAAATGTAAAACTTCTACAACATAGCACATTTTCCGCGAATAACTTCCCTAGTTCGCAGGAGTCTAGAAGATGAGGCGATCGAATTGTATTTCGCGCCTATAATATTTGGTCGGTTGTGACTGATTTTATGTTTATAGATTTATTTATGTTTTATTTGTCATTTAAAGCAATTCTCGCATTGCTATCTAAGAGATGAGGGATTTTGGAGATTTCAAACGATAGGAAAGCTCCCTCAAACTGGTTCTCCAAGTTTGAGTTTTATCATAATTCTTATCGAGATGTAATCTGTAATTCGGGACGAGAGACGTGGGCGATTGGACGGATTTGGTCGTAGGGAAGCTCCTTTTTTCTGGTCCTAGATAAAGAAAAAAAGAAAATTTCCCCACTCCTATAATTTTGTGTGTATGGTGATTGGTCGGTAATTACGACTGCACGCATTTACAGCAGACCGACTAAATATTATAGGCGCGAAATACAATTCGATCGCCTTAGAGACTCTTGAAATGTTCACGTCTCGTTATGGTTTGGGTAGGTTGTATGGTTTGAAAAGAGGCTGGACCAAAGCACGAGCACAAGAGACGACTCTACGGGACGTTAACGAGCCGGTAAATATGTTGACTATCACATAGCCAGTTATGCCCAGTGTGCGTATACATGCCGACGAAATGATTATTATAGTTCGTAACCGAAGAGCTGCCCATTTTAGAGCCTGTGGAAGCCGCCGTATAATTTTCCACCCACTAAAATAGCCATCGCCTTGTCTTCTCGAGACCAATCCGCCCGCGATTACTGGCAAATAAGGTACAGTACGCCAAGAAAATTAATCTGCTGCCTTGTTAAATTATGCTAACGGGCCACCTTCATCAAGAAATGTAAACCATTTCAGGCCTGCGAAAGTCGATCTGTTGATTTTGATTCCATTTTTTTGTCATGGTACAGCTTTCTTGGGAAGTCTTTTACTACTTCTCAAAAAAAGTTCAAAAGATTACAAAGATTTCAATGATTTTAAAATATTTCAAGAGACAATGACAATATACATTGATTCTTTGTTTAATATTTGTATTGGTAAATTATGATATTTTTTCGTGACTATCATGATGATTCGAAGTCACTCTTGTAATAAAATCATTTATTATACTTATTACTTAAACTAGTTAGATGTTTGTTATTTTAAATACCCTTTAATATTTACGCTTCTTTTCTATTATCTTTGGAGACTGCCAAGCTACTGAGTGGAAACTGCTGAAATGATTTCCGCAAGCTATAAGGTGAAAAGCATGAAAGAATCGTTTGATCGCAAGGACGATGATTTCCAAAGTACAAGCACAAACGGCACAAAGTTACTAGTCGTGAAAGGAGGCAAAGAAACAATGGAGTTGAAAAGCAAACGAAGCAGCTTGGTAGTTTAACATACATTTGTTCTTTGAGCAAAATACTGAGAATTTGCCTGTGAACGTATGTACGTGCCAAAGAAGTTCGTACGGCTAACCACATTTTCTCTTGTCGTCTTCAGGTAAGAAGAAGGACAATTTGATCGATTCGACTTACTTTTCTCTCTAACAATTTTCCGACTGCTTTTACTCCCATTCTTCTTCTTCATCGGCAGTTGGCATTCTTCCCGATGGATCGCGTAATCCCTCAGGCAATCCAATTTGCAATTTTCAATCGCGACAGTCGCATTAAAATATTTTTCTATTTTCTTGCTATAGTCCCACTCATATATCGATTGAACGTTAGCTGCGCAATTTTTACTACCTTCGCTCTTACGAAAATATTATGCAACTGAAAAGCTATAATTTTGTATAGACGGAAGGGAAGTTTATAAATGGATATCTTTTTATCCAGAATGATTTTCCATGATATAATACACTCGCATTGTACAACTTTTAATGACGAATTCCTTGTAAAACAAAAAAAAACCGAAAAAAAAGGTCTTCAGCAAAATGTTGTCAGATACGTTTTTAAACGATAGTTTTTATTGTAAGGATTTATAAAATCACGTCAATTCCTGGCACATTTTTAGGGTCCGAAATAAAGGTCAAATTCGTAAAAAAAACTAGTCGAAACAAAAATATCGTTCAGAAATAATCCATGTTTATTTCCAGTAGTAACCCCTGACTTGAGTCAGACTTGGTTTGCAAATTCAATGGGTCTTTTTTACCGAAATATCAACTGCCGAGGTTAACGTTTCACGTTTTTACTTAAGAGCTACGTGTAAAAGAATTAATTATTTTGTTAAACTTTTATTGCCTAAATGATCTGAGAATTCAATTTGCACTGCATCGAAGCTCCCAACTCTCGGTGATATTCGAGATTTAATTTCCAAGAACCTGTATGTTTGATCTGAAGATGAACATTTAAAACTCGAGCATCCAGCGATCGTGCGAGTTTTCTGGGGCTAAGCCTTTGTCTGATGTTAGCGCCTCGGTCAACAAGAAGCTAAGTCCGCGCGCCTCGAAATTGTGTTTGGTAAATCCCTTATAAGCCTATAGGTAACATGATTCAGCGTGGTATAGGTCAGATTTAAGCCGCCTTTGATATTCAAATCGACTGGCGCGAGAGTCCGACCACACAGAAATTTACACGTTCTGCACCTTTCGTCTGCACCGTTTCGATTCCGTCTGCACCGCTATACCTCCTACATACCTGGCTGAAGATAAAAGTATGCCGAACTGTGGAAATTTATAAGCGAATCCGCTGTCACAACGTCACCCCTTTTATATCCTTTGCCCCTTATTACCACACAATCTTTTACTGTCTTCGGGGAGATCGGAGTTATAGTTGGCTTACATTAATTTTTTTTTTTTAATTTTTTAACTTTTAATAATCGATTTTACCTCAATTATGAATATTTGCAATTAAAAAGTATACCATAGGCTACATTTAAAAGCATGTGATAATTTTAGGATTATTATTGTACTTATAAACAACAGTTAAACAAGGCACGGAAAATTAGCCAACGGGCCAATTGACAATATTTTTTTCGGCCTTAATTATTAATTTTTATTCGTGACCCATAAAAAACAATACTGTCATATATACTACGGCAGGAGCGTAGCAACGGAATTTTTCGTGGGGGGGCAAACACGAATTTCAAATTTTTAAATGTTAAATTGCGATGTACGCAAAATGTGAAATAATTTTAGAGATAATATTTAATGCGATGGAAATAAAAAAAATCACTATCACTTGTTTTTGAGTGGGGGGGCAAAATGATTATATTGCCCCCCCGTCCAAATTTACGAGGGGGCAGCTGCCCCTCCTGCCCCCCCGGTTGCTACGCCACTGTACTACGGCCGACCATGTTTTTTGCGCGACACGAACGCCCTTCGACTCGTGGTGTTATTTTTCTTTCCCAATAGTGCACCGTAGACGGCGCGGGCGAGGTGGACGGTGGCCTGGAGCAGGATAACCGAGAAGGCGGTAATGAAGTCCTCTAAAGCGTCATTAACTCCTGCAGGTTTTTACCTACCACCGACAACGCACGAATGCCATTTGTCGCCTACTCGTTGGTTTTCGTTCTGCTCATAAACACGCATACACAAACACGCAAACATATAAACATACATGAGCATACTTTTGCATACATAAGCACCACTTTTGTATCAGTTGAATCAGTTAGCTAAAGTAGAATGTCATACGCACCCTAAGGCGCGCACCTTTGTCTCAAAGTCAGTGTACTATTTTAAGAATATAAAAGAAATTAAAAAATATTTCTAAAGAGTTCAATATATTTCGAAATATTTCAAAAAATTTAGAAGATTTCAGGTGATTTCAAAACATTTGAAAATATTTTTAAAAATATTTTATAAAATTGCAGAAGATATAATTAAAGGGATTTAGGAGATTGATTATTTATATTCCTTAAAATCACATAAATCTCTTTAAATCGCTTTAAATTCCTTAAAATCGATTAAAATCTATTGAAATCCTTTCAGATATGCATAGGTCTTAACCCTCATCAGACCCTCATTGGCGAAGGAATTCGAAATATTCCACCCGGAAGTGCACCTAGGAATTAAGAGTCGTTCCAGAAATACGTCTTTTCATATCAGCTGTGAAACGTTCGCGATAATGCGGTGCGGGTTAACGCCTTCAAGCAGCTTAACGCCACTGGACTGATAAGGTTGACAGTCTACGACCGCGAAGAGCCATTTAAACCCCAGGAAGACGGCTGACATAGCTTTTCGGATGTACGCAGGCCTGCTACTAGCCCACTTTCAGCCATTCGAAAATCGTCTTACCTGCATGAAAGCAAGTGTATTTCGGATGGTTTGTTTACGAGAGATTCAACAAATAAAATTCTCTAAGGGAAATATATAAGCGGATCACATATTACAGTCTATGCATTGAAATATACTCGGGATAAAAATGTAATTGAAAATAGAAACAGACATCACAGTACCTATTATCAATAAAAAAGGTAATAAGGTGATTTTTTAAATAAAAATATAATGAAAAGGAAAAGAAAATAAACATTATTCGTTCAGTAAGGAAGTGTGCTTTAGGTGCTCAAAAAGTTTCAAGAATATTAGATTTAATAGGAGATTTTGTTCCCAACTGACAGACATAAAGAATGAAAACTTTGGTTGTAGTCAATCTTCCCTGCGAGTAACTCGAGCTTTAAAAACTGCAGATTGAGGTAAGACGAAGTTAAAAAGAATAAATCTCCTCACAATTTCTGCAGGGCATATAAAAGAAAAATTTCGAAGCGAAAAATAAGGTATATATTTTGTATAAGACTTTGGCTTTTTAAGTTCCACAAAAGTGATAAATTTTTACTAAAATTCTCGAACAGATAGCGTAGCTCTGAAAGTATCTTGCTCCTTTCGGGGAGTATCGTTCTCCGATTATCGTTGGCCGACGAGGAAAACGCCGTTTCTTACCGGAACTTACGACATGACCAGGCAGCCGTGGCGGTGGTTTGCAACGAAACATCGGATATGAAAGTAGTTCCGTATTCGCCCCAGCACGGTGGAGGTTGTGAAAATAAATTTCCCAAGTAGCATGGCCATTTTCCTCCAACACGTTCCTCCGAAATTCACTTTAGATTAGAGTAGCGGACACACTGCAATGTTGCAGTTTTCTCTTTAGGTCGTTAGAGGAATAGGATTTTACAGTGTGTTCTAATACAACCATGAAAGGTCTGAAACCCTTCAGCCACTAGCATATAGAGAGTAACGAGAGGGAATGGTCAAAAGGGGTGCGTTGGCGGAACCAGGAGCGACATTGAAGTAAAAAAAATCAATCTTCATCCAGCTATTGTCGTTGTCTTTCAAGACTATTATTTCTTTTTTGCCTCCCTAAGACTCTTATTCCTCAAAATACTGTCGAGATCACCACAATTCCATGAAATTAGACTTTCCTTTGGGACTCTTTTTATTCCTCGGAAAACTCTAACACATATCATCCTACTGTCCTACTAATCCAACAGAATTTCCTATTTCTATAGGAATCCCTAGCTCTACCTCTTGAGAGAACCCTATCCTTCAATGTGTCTCTCCTATCCTTTTCCTTGAAATCTCCTCCTATCCTTCAAGACGCCCTTCTATCCCTTCTATCTCTTTCCTACGGGAACGCCTCTTGTATCCGGAACATGCCTTTCTTTTGAGGCTTGCCCTATCATGTTGGAACTATCACGTTTTACACTTGCTAGGATTCTTATATCTCCCGGCAGCCTCTCTATCCTAGGGAACTCCTATTTCCCGTGGAAACACCAAGGAATCTTCCCTACCCCTCGAGACTTCCTCAATTTACTACTATTAATCCTTTCATTCCACGGAAATGAAAGGAATAGTCCGGAATCGAAATGGCCTACAGTACAATCAATGGTAAATGAGGACGAGGTGAACAGAGAAGTTCAAAACACATCTCTAGTTCAAATGGTTAATTTGGACAAGAACTTTAATGTAGGTAACTATTTCTCGTCGTACACTAAGTTGGTTCGTTTTCTTGCATAGATGCACAGATTTTTCAAGGCTCGAAAAGATATTATCAATAGGAGAAAAACTCACAAAGGCACACTGAAAGAAATTTTGTACAGCAGCGACACTTATAGGTACGTCTGATGCGCAAAACTGTAGTGCTGCAGTGCGCCCTCTGTTTATTACGATTGTTCTCCCAGTTAGGGAACGCTGCTGTCCCTATTTGGTGTAACTGTTGTCTTAGATTTTTGAAGCAGCAACGGACCTCACGCGTCACGCGTGCCCAAATACTAGAGAGCAACGTTGTACTAAGTTTAAGAGACCGACGCGTTGCCAAAATTGGCGTCGCTGTCGCTTTCACACCTCGGTCGCGTTGCCGTACTACCATAAGTGTCGCTGCTGTACAAAATTTCTTTCTGTGCACGGGTGAAATTTTGAAACAAGCTTACACACCTAAGAATGAACGTCGAAATTTAGCTTTGACTTTTAAAGAAATAAAAGCGGCAGAAGTAAAGCTGTTGAGACACATGCAAGAATGCATGAAAACTGACACAAAAAATAAATTATCATTTTTTAAGACGATAATGAATGAGGATGATCTCCATGTAAACTCTATCACCACTGGAAACAAAAAACAAACTGCAGGCGAAGTGCGCATGCCTATCAAATACGCCGTATTTTTCTTTTAATTTTCAAGGCTTTTTTTTATTTCTTAACTCTACTCCCCTTTACAGGAAGTGTAGAGAGTGAAGGATGCCATTGGGTCCCTGTAGATCCACGTGAACGGCTACGTGTTGATTCTCTACAAATCATATCAGAACAACTTTTGTGGTAAAATACATCCCTGAGGAGATATTCTCAAAAAACCGATAATTGGTACTTTTGACTAAATAAAAAAGTTAATTTCTCGCTAACAGGATCTGCTCAGATTTTGTCTCAATCATTTTTGAGCACTCCTAGGTACCAGAACATTAACATGCTACATTAATTTTTCTTAGGGGTTATTCAAGCAGACTTTTTCTTGCTTCCCGACCACCGTGTTTTAAAGAGTTTCAATATCATAAATTTTTCCTTACTATAAACGCTTTCCAAGCGAAAATTTTTATTGAAATTTTGTAAAACAATGCTCAATTCAAGTTGAAGTAATTTCAAACAAAACATGAGCGTCGCTGTTTGTCAAATTTATTTTTTATAAGTGGGTAAAAAATGTTAACTTCTTTCTTGTTAGTATGGCCATTTTCAGTTTTCCTCATTTTGAAATCTAATTTATTTAAATTTTATCTGGAGGTCAATAAACGTTAAGGTCATAGCATTGCTCTGATCTTCCTTATCTCTTACAGGGTATGCAGGATATTCTCAGTTAAAAATAGCTTTTAAAGATCACGTGTAACTTTACTTGAAATTCCACGTGGTTTGTATCTAATTACCACCTGAATTTCCACGTTTTTCCTCGAGAATATTTCTAGCTGCGTGCGTGAATATAAAATCTTATTTAAGATTACTGATTATCAAGTAATTATGAATCATGCATTTTAATTTATTTGTAAATTACGACAGCTTTCATGTAAAGATGTTCATGCAATGAAAATAAATTAAGTGATCAGAAATACTATCAGAAGTTACTAAGTTTGCAACTAAAATTCTCTGATGTTTTCTTTTTATAAAAAAAGTTGCTGAACTTTTAATCGTATCTTGTAATTTCAAATAAATAGACGGACGCCCCTTAAAAGTGATTGCCCGTTATATTTATGGGCAAGTCTGGGTAGCAGTTATTACAGGCTTGCATGCTTAAATAATGACGATGGAAATTTGAAGACTTCTTATAAATATTCTCATTTTTTACTATTGTTAAATTTAAACAAAAAGCAAATAATTTTCAATTTTAAAAAATTATTATTTTAATATATAGATCAATATTTGAGTAGCTAAAAAAATTAAGTTTCTTTGACTTACTTCATTTTATTACAATTTCTGACCACTTTCTACAATATTTAGCAAAACTAGAATTTCTTTTATAAATTCTATGAAAAAATACGAATTGTTTACGGTTGAGGGTGGTTTAACCACCCTCAGGAAACCTGTAATTAATCAAGTATTACAGGAAACCTGTAATACTTGTTAAAAAAATTTGAGAAAAATGCGGAATTATTTTTTGAGCAAATGGAAACTTTATAGGGGTGTCTCTACAAAGGAAATTTAATCTTTTGGTGCAACCCTAATAAATATTGACGCTCTGTGACTCGTAATGTTTTCATACTGAAATAAATACCTAATTTAGTAGAAAGTTTAGCTGAAAGAAAGGCAGCATAAAAATGTATCATTTAACAATATTATGTTTGTCATAAGATTATAGAATATTATGTAGATTAATGACTTGTCTGTGGGAAAATTCAGATTGAAAGTCTCATGCTTCTAAACCCACAGAGTCTCAAGGATTAATAAAGGAACACCGCAATCTTCGATCACGACAAAGTTCTAAAACCGCAATATTCCATTAGCAATGGTTTGAGTCCGCAGAATTCTGAAGTCTCAAACTGACATTGGACCATTTTACTAAGAAATGTTGTAGTAATAGTTATGTATAATTACTGATTTGAGTTGGATGTCGAATCATTCCATGGCCGTATGAGTGCAAGATCTTTCTATTTGTTTCTTGAAAAATATAAACTTTATTTGTTAGTGTTATTAATTCCCGTGTACTACTAAAATAGTAATTTGTATAAAATTTAGCCAATGAGAGGGCATAGCCTCTTTTATTTTCAGGTTTAGTTAAATGAATGATATAGAATTTTAAATAAATAATATTGGAGACAGAAATTATTACAATAGTAAACTTGAAATATTAACCATAGGTAGAAATTGTTTC
>CAJFCP010000173.1:446772-465213 GCA_904066005.1 Synergus itoensis
AGAACCTTTTCGGGATAATCGAGGTGTTTTCTCACCCCGAGCCAAGGTCATCAAGTCGGATGATGTGGGCGTCTCTGCTATTAGTCGGGATCATAAGCAGCTGGTGGGGCGCCCTCGCGTTTGCTGCGGCACCCCCAGCCGAGCTTGCAAACTTTCTAACGCCAAATAACAACATGGCATCCCCGAAACTCTCAATCGAGCATCATCAGATCGACGTCGAGTCAGTCCTAAAATCAGGAACAAAGTCTTTGAGTTATTCTCGACAAGTTCCGATCTGGGAAAACTTTGGCTACCGGGTCACCCCAGTGAGTCATCCATACCGCGATTACGAGCGGGACCACTTGGTATCAAACAAAAAACCTTTCAGAAACAACGACGAGTCCTCCAGAAATACCTTCGATCTAACGAACTTTCACTTGTACACCAAAAGAAACCTTAGAATGGACCAGCAACCTGGAAATGATCTGGATCTTGTTATGGAGCAGTACCAATTCTCGAAATCCCCTCACCACTCCATCCAGTCACCTTTTCATGTGGAAACTGGCAACAATTTTCCGTCACCTTCATCTCTCGAGATGTTGAGGATTTCCAGATCAGTGAAGCAGCGAAAAAATCGAACTAAGGTGGACTCACCTCGTGAACAACGTCGCCGGTGTCGGATGAAAAACAACTGCCGGGGCCGGAATTGGTGTCCGGATATGGACGTCGGTAACCGGGCATTTCTCGCTCCGACGGTATTCGAGGGAAAGGCCCGAAGCATGTCTTCACTCAGAAAGCCCGGTTCCAATTACGCCGTCACCTTTGAGGTGAGACAAGTCTACAAAAGTCAGGCTGGCTTCCTGCCCCTGCAGAAAAACGACAGTGTTAGGCTGCATTTTCGCGATAAGGCCGCACCAGGAAAGTCAACAGTCTGTGGCTACGAAGGAAATGACGCCGGTCAACAGCAACAACAACGCGATAATCAAAGTGGAATGGTGCGGGCCAATATTAAACGGGGTAAAGTGTATCTAGTGTTTGTGAACCGCGTGGGACCCAGGAACTTCACTATCCTCGGCGAGCCAGTGATACGCAGTAAGAAGAACGAACAGGCAGTTCAAGCGGTCGTTCGTCCGGACTACGGTGAGCTGAAAAACAAACAATACCATTCTTGATGAACTTCCAAGTGAACCAATTTTTCAGGGTTAACGATCTTACTTGATAACATATCAGCCGTGCCGTTGTTCTTCATACCGAAATAATTAATCTCTGACAACTTATTATGAAAAACATCATCGGAGAAGGGAAAAGCATTTTTTTCACAAAGATTCTAAATAAGAAAGATACTCTAAACACCATTCCTATACTAAAAGTACACAAAAATAACCCATGAAAAATCGTAAAATGAAAGAATTTCATAAATTGATATTTATAAAAGGCGTTATCTGGAACGCCTTTTTACAAAAGCGCATTTTTTTGTAAATCGGCGATTCTTATAACGCTTATTAAATTATTAGTCTTGGACCAGATTTCAGATTTTTCTGAACCGAGTTCAGAAAAATCAAGGAAAATTAAAATCCGAAAAACCGTTTTTGAGTTATAGCCAAGAAACCATTTGTTTAAAATTTTACTTCTTTCAAACCTTCTGAAACTACACTCGAAGCTCATGATAGCGAAGCTCGTCTTAGCGGTTCCGTAAAATTGGCGGCACTATATATAGTTGGTAAGGGGTTCACTGAGATGCCTCGAACTCAGCAGTTTAATGGAAACGTTGCCACGTTTCCATTGTTTCCAATACGCCCGTGTTAGCGGCCGACCAACCGAGCTGGCCGCTAACATGAGCTTCGAGTGTACATATTCTTATAAATTCTTTAACACGTATTATTTCTTAAAAAAATTTAGTTTATTTCTTAATATAATTTCGAGATGGTATGGAACAGAGTCTAAAAACTTTATTTTAAACTTTTACAAAGAATACCAAGGAGTAGTATAAGGAGACATATCTAAGGCTGGGAACCCGACTTGGATTAATCGTAGGTTTTTGAAATAATTCGCCAAGTTCGAAAGTGGAATAACTAAACTCACCGTGCCTTCAGCGCCTCTGCTGGACGGAATGTAACATATTTTCATAACTTCAAATTTTTGTTTTGACGTTTCCATGGCAACAGTATACTGTTATCATGGAAACGACAGGATCCTAACCTCACTCTGTGCATGAGCTTCTATTTTTAATGCATAGTGCGGCCACGGAGGCGCTGTTGTAGAAGTAAGATTGGTAAGATCAATTCTTCCACCGACGGACTTGGCGAATTATTCATAAAACGTCAGACATTTTCAATGGCTTTGATATGTCTCCTTATACTACTCCATGAAGAATACTCCCAATATAGAAAAATCAATTCTTTATAATTCTACTCACTATAAGTGGGATTCCCAGAAGGGATACTTGATTGCGTGATTACAAGGCTACTCTTAAATTTCTTATCATACAAACTTACAGTTTGATTTTATCGTCTATTCAATTCCAATCTAAATTTTTTAACTTTCCCATTTTTAGAAATTTTTAATCAAAGAAGAGATCTTTATTATATTTTTAGGAACATAGTCTAACACTATCCAAGATTTTAAAATTAATATGCCATTTTAAGTGACACTTTTTTTTTGCCAGACTAAAAACTATGTCTGAATTCCAAAGACTTATATTCGGTTTAGACTTACTTCGGTTCATAATCCTAAGTTAGGTGTTTCTCAAATAACTCTTCTTTTTTTTCTGAAAAATAATGAAAATATTTAAGAATATTTTATTATCAGAAAACTTTCTAAGATTATTTAATTGAAAGCTTACCAGAAACCAGAAAAAGTCGTCAAAAACAAAATAACAATAATAGAGCTTGTTACTACACAAACACGAAAATCAATAATTAACAATTTGAAAGCAGCACTTAACTACCAGTGTTAAACTCAGAACCAAGAAATCAACTGACTGTTAGAAAACTTGGAGTTTCTTTCAAAACTGCTTTCTCAAGAAAAAGTGCTATATCAGACACGGAGTCACTTAAGAAAGAGAAAAGTTATGAGAGACCCTTTCTTTATCCTATCATAAAAAAGAGGTTGTGATTATATCGAATAAGCTTGTTTAAAATCGAATAAAATCGAAGTTTCAAAGTTTCACACCACCGGATAAAGCCAATATTCTCGCTTCACTTATTGGCTGGATTTGTATTTGCCTATATTTCGCGGTCACTTAAAAAATCGATAGAGATATGTTTCTTTATTCATATGATTGAGTCGATGACTACTTTATTAGCTTTATTTAGCTTTAGGATATTTTCAGAGATTTGCAGGAATTTATGATTTAAAATAATTTTACATAATTTCAAGGAATTTCAGCAAATTTTAAGTGATTTCAAAAACTTTCTAGTGATTTGTAGAGATATCAAAATATTTAAAGTGTTTTTAAAAAGTTCTAAATGGTTTTCAAATATTTAAATAAATTTCAAGGGTATAAAATGATAAAAACTTTGACCTTCATATTCTCAGTTTGATAACACAGGCACACAAAAAAAAAAGTGGTCAAAACCAAGAACGAGACCTGTATATTCTTATGTATTTTGACGCGCTAATTCTGAAACCGGGGTCCGATTGTTCCAATACGTCAAGTTTAAGGGCATTTGAAGGTGAAATCTGCAAAAAAATCGATTGAAAGAAGGTGGCTAGCATTTCTATGGTTTTGAGGGCCGCTGAATCCAAATCAGACCACTGTTTTTTTTGTGTCTGTCTTGACCTTGAAATGTCCTTGAGTATCATCTTCAGAAAAATAGCGGATATCATATCTTAACGTAAAATTTTCCTTTCCTTCAGAATCTGCAGTCAAAAATTCACTTTTTTCACATTATGTAAATTTGACCTTGAATTGTCCTTGATCCAGACATGATGGAATCAAACGGATTCCAGATTCGGATTCAGCGGCCCTCAAAACCATAGAAATGCTAGTCACCTTCTTTCAATCGATTTTTTTGCCGATTTGACCTTCAAATGCCCTTAAACTTGACGTGCTGGAGCCAATTGGACCCCGGATTCAGAATCAGCGCGTCAAAATACATAAGAATATATAGGTCTCGTTCTTGGTTCAAACCACTTTTTTTGTGTGCCTGTGTAATTAAAGGACATGGCACAGTATAGTGACACGAGATACATTTCTCATTTCATTCAGTCATAAACGAAAAATCCACCAAAAGCAATTGCATAATCTGTAATTCCAAAAAATGGGAAATCCATCATTTTTTGTTTATCAATATTATTTCAAATTTTTAAAAAGTATTTGTGGTAGTCATTTTATACATGCATTACCAAATTCTCTCAATATAGGGTTAAAACTTTCATCTTCTCGGGACTATGTAGAAGATTTTTTTAATAAAACTTTTTTTCTCCGTAATCCATAACTTAACACATACCTCGGAGAAACTTTTTATTTTTGTTTTAATTCAATTTGAAATTCATATCACTAACCGATCCTGAGTCGTGCTTGAAAAGATACATTTTTCTAATAAAACTTTTGCGGCCTCAATATCTCAACACTTTAGCCTGAAAGTGGACTTTTGTTTTTAGTTCTATTTCGTAGGCTTTAGAGTAATAACCATTTCTCTTAACTTAGATCAATTTTTTCAAAATATATCCTATAATATTAATCGATTAATGGTTTTCAAAGTTGTGCAATTATTTGATCTTCGTCAGTAGAATTCAATTTCAATAATTTTCTAAAAAATGCCCAAATGCAAATGAATTCGATACCAATCCGAACTCACCTTTCAATCCGTTTCTGTCCGTGTCCCAAATTCGAATGAATACAAATGACTTCCAATCCAAGGATGGGAATCCTTAGTTCGATCTCGGATTCATTCTGATTATAGATCCGAATAAAATGGAATGGAATTAAATGGATTCAAAAGGACTGTATTTTTTCTAACTGAAACTTTTGGCAGGATAATATACTTGGCAGCATGTCCGATTTTGGAGAGAATTTATTCGAAAATTGATTATTTTCTTTCTTTATGAACCTCCTAGTGATAACATAATTTAATGATAACATTCTTAAAACATGTTCAAAGACTAAATCTGAACTAGTTAGTAACTTCTCGCTAACTTAATTTTAAATATTATTTTGGAAGAATAATCTTTTTATCAGGATATGAGACTTTCTGGATCGATGGTATAATGAAAACTAATATGTCCCTGTCTGAAATGAAGGTAAATAAAAGTCTCCTGTAAAATAAAACTCTTATTGAAGCTTTGTTTTTGATCCCTCTATACAAACTCTGGAATTAGATTTCAGTGACATCATATAAAATATTTTATCCATTTTGTTTATCTCGGAACCGAGATTTATTTTATTTTTGTTTTTAGTATCCGTCGATACTATAAAAAAAGCCTTACTATTTTTCGCGAAATAATAGTGATGTTCGTTTTGATAGACTAGCAAAATTGTACGTATTAATGAAGATGGGAAAAATATAGTGTTATGAAAATAAGATACGCATTCTAAGCCAGCGGCACAGTCAAAAAATATATATATCTTTCACATTGACAAACCGCCTATTATCATATTAAAGTTTTCGTGGACTCCAAATTTCAGGGAATCTGCTTCTTTCAATTCTGAGTATTATTAAAAGTTAGAAAATCTTGTCCTATCTGATTTTATAAATATAAAATTCCTCATAAAAACTAATACTTTTTCACTTATTTTAAATTTTTTCACCTATTTCACATATTCTAGGAACTTATATCATTTTTTGGTTTTACAGTACATTGGTATTTTAGGATAATATATTTATATAGCAAAATATTTTTTTTTTTTCTTGTTTTTTGCTTCCTCATAGAGGAAGCTTTGTAATCGTTACAAATGACTTCCAATCCAAGGATGGGAATCCTTAGTTCGTTATTAGTTATTAGTTCGTTATTAGTTCCTTATTTTCCAATATTTTTAAAATGGTTTAATTAAACTTTCCTCACGTGATAAATGTCTAATACAAGTGTGTCGCCGTTTCTTGTCGCCCTATTAACTTAAAGACAGTTGTAGATAATTTGATGAAATTTATAAGGTATATTGGCTCCACCTATATCTCAAAACGTGCCAAAGGATTTTTCAAAATATTGAATTTTAAAATTTTTATGTACATTTATAATTTTTTTTTTAAATTTAGTTTTCGTCAATAACTTCTCAAATAATCAAAATTCAAAGCTTATGTAAAGGAAATAAAGATTCCTTGCGTCGAGACGAACCGATTGAACTGCAGTATTAGTGTTTTTAATTGAATATTAATGAAATTATGATTATTCGTAATTTTGAAAATTTTTAATTTTTCATATATTAGTTCAAATAAAAACACTTATCCTACAGGTCAATTGATTCGTCTCGACGCAAGAAATCTATGAAAGATGAGGTCGAAAGATTCTTTGTTTCGAGAAAAAAGAATTATATATATTTTTAAATATTTAAGAAAATCGTTAATTCTTCTTCTATGAGGAAGCAAATTCATTTGCAACTTCATCATAATGAGGAAGCAAAGTGCTCAAAAAATGAGCACAAAAAATTTAAATATAGGTAGTTAAATGGAACACCCGAGATCGGATTCACAGCTAGTTTATATTAATTTTAAAATTTAATTTTATTATTTTTATTTTAAATTTGCAATTCTTTTAAATCTTTTAAATTCTACGAAAATATAAAGCGAATTTCTTTTGAAATTTTTCAAAATTAGTTTGAATTTTTTGAATTAGACCAAAATTTTTTTAAACTCCTCTTGAATTATCTTCTATTCTTTTCAATTCATCTTGAATTCTTTTGAATTAACTTTAGATTTTGTTGAATTTGTAAATTTTTTATCACCTATGGCTCACCGATTTTTATAAAAAATATTTTATGAATCTTATTTGTTATTCAGTCATTTTAAACCAGGAAATTAGATTGATAAGGATAAGAAAGAATTTTTCAGGCAAGTTAGTACTCATTTTAAGTCTTTAATATAGTGTCAGAAGATTACATGAAAACATTTATAGCGAGAGCGTTGCCTCTTTGGTACTACATACTTTATTTATTCAAGAATAACCTTGCTGTATACTAAACGTCAGGTAGTAATATTTTTATGGAAGTCCTGAGCTTAGTATGTTCAGCGATGTAATATTTTTTACGACGAGGTAAAAAATCCTATTCCCGATTCACGTCCTACTCATAACAAGACATCCTTCACGCTTCAACTGACAAAAATAGCGGATGTGTGTGAGCTCATAGCCAGAACCATGTTATTAAATGTATTACAATGTAAAGATAATTAGTTTTGATTGAAAGTATTGTTTAAATTAAAGAAAAATCTATGATTCTTTAAAATCCTTTAAATCTCTTGAAAGAATATTGAATTCTTTGAGAAATATTCATAAATGCCTCGGAATATATTGAAATCTCTTGAAATTATTAAAAATACTTTTGAATTCAATTTATATCCATTATTAAATTTTGCCCTTTTTTCGAGACTCTCAGTTTCTAGAAACAGTCTTCAAAATCTCACAATTGTCAATAATTATCTATCAGAATATATACAAAGTTCCAATACAAACAGATATATTCGTCGACTTATATTACATAGCGCCACCCAGGTGATTCGTTTAAAATTTTATTATAATTTTCAAGTGATATGAAATACTGACGTAATGAGATAAGGTAATAGGTAATGCATACTGAGAGCGAGGTACTCGCGATCTGTAATGATTTTCGACTGACCAGGTGCGTCCTAAAATTCAACACATACACATCCCAACAGACCTCCTCCTCCCCTCTATCGCTCACTCTCTCTCTCACAGACAAGACATTCACCGATGCGCTAAAATTCGTCATATTGAACTCCCGAATAAATTGGACTGTATTCAAAATTTCTTTGACAACCTATGCCGTATTTTCTTCTCGACGTTCACCAAGCAATAAACGTTTAGTTTTAGCACAATGTCGTCTGACTAATGCTCGCGAAGCATGATGACCGAATTCTTATCCCACTTCTGTCTGTCGCGTGTTAATTCGATTAAGAACGTATTTACTTTCAAAGAAATCCCGAAACAACGCATTGTAAAATTTTCCGAATCATTCCAGAATTTGTATCCGAACCAAACAGTTTCATTCCGATCTAATCCGTAAGAAGTTTTCAATCCGAATTAATCCGAAACTCATTCAAAAGCAATCCGAACCTTTAATCCAAATGAATCGTTGGGATATAGGAAGTATCTCAAACAAAGAAAATATATTATGATTTGGACCAGTGTGACACCTCGTTATAATTTACTAAATTGAGTAAGTTGTAACCTCTAAAGTAGCAAACGAGTTAAACTTTGATTCTATGATACTCTGCCGGTCGGAACACTTTGTTGAGAAATACTACTTATAGGTGTTGTTTCATCGACGTCGAGACGCCCTAGTTCACAACGAGTTCTGAACTCTCGCACTCGCTCCGGTGCGGCGCTTACTTAGTTGTTCAACGGATGCACTTGCGTACGTAGTTTTCTACAGCATTTTCATGAGGGTGACGATGAAGGTGAGGATGTTCATTGTATATGTACATATAAAATCCGATACCTCCATCCCAGTCTGCGTAACCTCGTTTGGAAAACTTTTCACGCCTTATCTCATTATCGCTCTCACCTGAGCATTCACGTCCCTTAAGTATTTGATGGCGCTACGACAGTACAATGTAGAATTATACTTAACATAAACCTTTTCAAAACACGTCAAGACCACTGCGACACGTGCCACTTTAAAGCTGTGAACTAAACGATCTCAGAAGATAAGAGGCCCAAATGGAGCGGATTGATTCGGATAAGAATTTTAGTTTTAACTTTAGTTTGACTTATTGTTAGATTGACTCGGACAGGAAATTTTCTTTTTGACTTCAAATTGTTTTGAATAGGAATTTTGGTTTTAACATCAGATAGACTCGAATTGGATTGGATCGGATTGAAACTGTTTGGAAACAATATAAAGTTTAAACAAAGATTTCTATCTGAATAAATTAGAGACAATCCGAACTTTCAGATTGATTTCGATTGAGCAGTGTATTCGGATTAGCCTCGGATAGGTCGGATTGAAAAGTTAATTCAGATTGAAATCGAATTCACTCGGATTGATGCGGATTGAAATTTAGGATTGAAAAGTTCTTTCGGATTAGCTTCGGATTCATTTGCATTTTGATTCAGATTGAAAAGTTAAGTTACCTCGAATTTAATCTAACGGAAAGTTCGGGCTTATTCATATTGAAAAGTTTGGTTGCATTAACTTACAAATCGCTTTAATGGATTAACTCTACTGAATGAAATTACTCTGCTGCGAATTTTGTTTTTTAAGTAGGTACACATCTTGAAATCTTTTAAATTTCCTCGAATTTTATTTTAAATCCTATAAAATCTTGAAATCTCTTTAAATTGCTTGAAATTCTTTAGCATCACAAAAAATTGTTCAAAATTCCTTGAAATCTTTAAAAACTCCTTAGACTGAAATACTTTCAATATTGAAATATTTTCCAACCCCTTGAATTCTTTTAATTCTAAAATCGTGAAGTTAATTCTTTGCCACTTTCTTTTCTCTCTCTCTCTATATATATATAGAGAGAGAGAATAAGACTATAAAAAGGAAATGGAAATATCTTTTCCACTAAAGAGGGCTCCCATCAGCCTTTCGCCTATTCCGCCAAGCTCATCATACATACATATATATAGCATTTTGATAGCTGAAAGCGCTGAATAGGTACTTGAAAAATTGTCGATCTGCACAAGTGGCTTACTTTAGATAAGTGTATTCGAGATCCAATTCAGAAACTACCTTTGCTAAAGAGAAGATAGAAATAAGTGCGATATATCCTTAGAATTTCATCTAGTGGTTAATCGAAACTCGTTTTTCTCTGATGAAAAAATCTGAAGGAAACATATTTCCTAATCGGGTCGGGATGACGAAGCTATCGTCTTAACCGTCAGGAGCTCGTCGCCGCGACACGACGGAAGTGATCGAAGAGGGTGAAAGGGCAGGGCAGGGCAAGAAGGGTGGCGAAACCACTGCTGCCACTGAAAGAGTGCTGATAAGTGACGAGAAAACGTGAGCGAGCACAGCATCTCGATTCAGCGGTTCGTTGATCCGTAGTGCAAAAGCGGTCCGCCGCGGCCGCGCCGACCATTCTTTCAGTTGTCTGTGACTAAGCCAGACGGGGGGGCTCGAGACGTCAATTATAAGGCCTTAATCGGAAACCCGTCCTTACTTCTGTTGGCTTATACTCCTTATATCTCCTTACCTACCTCCTTTTGTACACCGCACCCGAAGAGGAGAACACCGAGCTACGCAACGGATTTTCTCTATATCTGTCTTGATTCTTCTAACCAGGCACGGATTCTCGAACCCTTCGCTTAAGTCGGACGAAACGGTTCAAAACGCTCTCAAAACAAGGGAAATAGCCTAATTTTTTCACGAGAGCACACGGAGAAACTTTTCATTGTAAAATCTAGTATTATAATATTCATTTTTACTAAAATTCAATAGGAAGAGAGGATATAATGTCAGCTTTTTAGAAATTACTATTTTTAATATTAAACTGTGTGTATTAAACTTAATGTTTCATTAATTCCTAAAAAAGAATGTTAAGTTTCCAAAAGGCACATCTCCTGTGCAACCGGAATCACTTACCTCTAAACGCTAGCTAGCCCCCCATTCCAGTCCTCTTAAAGAAGCCTAGAATATTGCTGACCGGCAGCGTCCTAATCTCTTCTGGTTCCATCATAGCTGCTACAAGGGTTTAATGTCTGAGCCCAGCAAGAGCCGGGCACTTACCTAAGATGTGTAGGGACATCTCATCGTCCCTTCCACATTTATGACAAGCGGTGCTGGGTACCAGCCCCATCTTATACTTATGTCAATTTAAATGGTTGTGTCGAGCGACCATCTGTACAATTATCCTTTTCTTGGGACAGTTTAGGATGATACAGGCCAAATCCCTCTTACGGCATTCGCTCAGGATGGCTCTAGCCTGTCTACATCCATTAACTTGGGCCCAGTATTTATTGTACTGCCGCACAACCCAATTTTTGATCTCCAGTCTGGTGCAGCAGGTTGCCGAGCCCAGAATAGGTTCTGGGCCAACCGTCCTACGTGGTATTCGTTTGCCAGTTGATCCGCTTTCTCGTTGCCCTTGATCCCCGTATGTCCATGAAACCTCTTGTTTTCGCTTAGAAGCATTTCAGCGTTTTGGTGAATGGCAAACACTTTCATTTAGAAAACAGTTGAGTTCTGCCCCAGTGGGATAGTCAAACCCCTTTTACCTGAGCTGTTGTAAAGTCCAGCTCCCGTCCAGCCCACCCCTTTGGAGCCATTCGTATATATGCGATGTCCCCTAGAAGGAGGGCCCATCCCTCCTCCTGCTCCCACGTCTCTCTTTCTGGGATGCATGTCCGAAAAAGTTTGTCGAAGCTGTACCTTTTTGTTATTTTATCCTGCCGCATCGTTAGAGTTGGCAGATTAGCGATGTCATTTGGGAGACTAGTGTGCCTATGCCGATGTTACCATTTTTCAGCAGTAGCAAGATGTCCAACCGTCGGAGCCGCCCCAGCAGTTATCGCTACATGCAAGGACTCCTCACATAGAATGAGGCCAATTGCCGCTATTGGCGTGGTCCGCATATCCTTGAGCATAGAAACCATTCAGATTTCGGAGTAGGCCATCCACGATCAAGCACCACATAATGGACGATAACATACCCCCTGTAGACAGCCCCTGGATGTGTTCCTCCGACCCTACTATCTCCCCATTCCTTCGAGAGGCGCGTGTACTGCAGCATACTTTGGATCAAAGCTATCAGCTATTCCGGTACGCCGCATTTCCACCTTCTATATTCAAGAAGGTGCCCACGTTAGCCAGCTTTTCTATTAATTTCAATATGAAAGATGTCAAGCTGACTGATCTAATCTTTGGCCCTCCCTTCCCGGTTTGGGTAGGAAGACCACTGCTGCTCCTCCATGACACCGACACGTATCCCAATGCGTGTCTTCTAGCCCTGAAGACTTTCGTCAGGAGCAGGCTTGCCAGTATTGGTGATTTGCCACCAAATTGACGACTTGACTTTGATTTCTATTGGTGCATTAATGATATAGGTCAATCGATTCATCTCGACACAAAGAATATTTATTTTCCTTATGTCAGGTCAAAATTTTAATTATTTGAAAAGTTATAGTTGAAAATTAATTTTTGAAAATAAAATTAAATATAACATCCTTATTTTTTAATGAAATGCATTAATCATATAGGTCAATCGATGCGTCTCGATGAAAGGAATCTTCATTTTCCTTACATCAACTTTAAATTTTGAATATTTGAGAAGTTATAGTGAAAAAATGAATTTTACGAAAATTATAAATTATAAAAGTACACGAAACTTGTAAAATTTAATATTTTGGTAAACCATTGTAAAAAAATTCAACTTGGTAAATAGTGGAATAAATATGCCAAATTTCATCAATTTATCTATACGCGTTCTAAAGATATTGCACACGGAAAAAAAGGTATGGTTGGTCCAACCATATATATATATTGCTAAATGTGGCGCATCCATATTTAGCAATATATATGGTTGGCCCAACCATACCTTTTTTTCCGTGCAGGATCGTTAAAAGCGTGACACACACACACACACACACACACAAATACATCCGGACAATTTTTCAGGACATCATATTAGATATATTCTACTTAAAATATGTTCAAAAAAAACCTTTTTTTAGAAACTGGATTTTTGTCACCACTACAAAGCTTCCTCTATGAGGAAGCAAAATTGATATTTAGAACAAACCCAAAAATCGTGTTGACCTGTGTTATTTGACATTAAGCGTAGAACTCTACGTGAATTAAGAAATTCCACGTGTACTGCTACGTGAAATTCCACATGACATTTTCTACATTTCCAGGAAAATTATAAGTGGAATTCCACGTGATTCTTTTAATCTGGGTACTTAATTGAATCAGATTTTATTTTTCTTTGTGTAAAGACAAACATTTCTTCTCGTATTTTCCATTGTTTGTTGCGGTTCCATTTTCTGGGCGGTTGGTAACTATTGGGCCGTAACACAAAATTAAGTACGTCTGCCTTTACGACGCGACGCACAGCTTGCCGGGCTTGCATGGAGGCAATCAAACCTATACTTCTGGTTTCCGGAAACAAATTGCAGTCACAATGCCACCGCTGCCGTCCGGGGGCGTTGATTGGCTTACGTCACCCTTTCGTTCCATCGTTGTGCCACAACTGCTGCAGCAAATTACTATCAAAATTAATTGATGCCAATTATCGTTTATATCGCCTTCGACGCATTTATTTAGGACACCCTTATCTTTGGAGGAACGACTATGAGAAATAAGTTTTTGCATTTGTCTTGAAACTTAAGCTATGGCCCTATTGAAAAATCTACGTGCACGTGGATATCCACGTAAAAGTGGATTTGCATATGGATTTGTTCAAGAAAAGGTAACAAAACCACAAATATAAATCTCAATCTAAGACCTCCAATATATGTCAAATATACAAGTTAAAATTATGACAAATAATATTGGAATTCCCTTAAATGTTCACAAATAATTACTTTAGTTTAGCTTAAACCAGAATACCAATCAAATACAATACTTAATCAAGCTTTGAACGTATTTATAACTAAAATCGCGGAAGACAAAAAAAAATACGTGCTGACGTTCTGGAAGCTGCTGGATGAAAGATGGCGAGGAATCGGCGTTGTTGATTTCTTTAGGAACGGACTCGATTCTCATTTGCGGAATTCAAACATTCTGCTTGTCGTTGCTACAGTCGGTATATCAGGGAAGAGAGTCTGCAGGTTTGTAGTTAGGAAGGGTACTGCAGTGGTTCAAATAATAAAGATATGCATTTTACAGTTGATGTTTTTCCAAACAATTCCAACTCGATCCAAATGATGGTAGATCATCATATTAATGTCCCAAAAAATCCCTACGTCACACTGACTGAAATAAACTATATAAATTATAAATCTTCAGAATCAAAAAAATGAACAGGAAATGTTTATTGCAAATTAAATAGGCCCCATGCGCACAAGGCTTTTCAGGTAGTATATTTGAAAAGGCAATGATGAAACCTTCCAAGGAGATGGAAACTCAAGGGTTCGTTGAATTCATAGAACGGGATTGCAGAAAGGCAGAAAACGCAGCAATTTCATCCATCACAAGATTTATTCAAAGTCCTTGGGTACGATCGGTAAACTGGTCAATATCATAGGAGTGCGCTGCAGTGTAATGGGCGGTAAAGTTTGAATCATTCGAACTCCTTTAATTTGCAGAAAGTGTCCCAAAAGATTCATAAAGATTTTCAATTCTCCAAAATTAGACAGGTTAATGCAGGATAGGTTCGTGATGAGGCAGGTTAATTCCAGACAATACATATTATTTCTAAAAAGCAGTTTAAAACAAAAATAAACGTAATTAATAACTATAACTAAATAAACTAAATTGACCATTTCCAATCCAGGAGAAACGTGCAATTTTCAGAGCTAAATCAATATAAAAAATTTAATTTAATTTCACAAAGTCTATGTTTGTGTCTTGCAAAATTTTGCAAAGTCATATATGTAACATCTTATTGAATAATAATTATTAAAAAATGTCTTTAACCTAAATTAAAAAAAAATTATTTTAATATACAATTTAAATGTTATATTTAAATAGGTATGATAGGGAGATAAAAAATTAAACTTTTTAATAATGACGCAATTAGTAATTAGTGATTGTTAACTGTTTTAATCGGTTGAAGAGATTCTGCTTTAAAAATATAGTGAAGTTAGAAGCTTTCGTTAAGGTTCTCTTACCGCCTCCCGTCTTCTCCTGAGCAGCTCTGTATTTATGACTGAATCTTTTTGCACTAGTGTGATTAACCCTTTTTACGATAGTAAATATGGCTAAGCGTAACCAGGTTGTACGCTCGGATGTTTTCTCGACCATAATTTCTGGCTGCATTGCATTTTGTGGATGATGGGGCTTCATTGCTAAAGCTCAAACCACATGGCGCCATCCTCGGTGATTCCTTAAACAAGATTGGGGAAAAAATTATGTTTGCAGGGAAACGAGAATATATGGAGCTTTTTCTGATGTAGAGGACTGTCTGTGGCCCTTAAACAAATGATTTATTATACAGTATTTTGCACTTTTTTACTGTATTTTATTGCACAGAAAATACTACAGTGAAATTTTTTTGGAGGAATATTTGCTGTAGTTAAATATTAGCTGTTATTAACCTAAAGTTGATCATAACATGGGAGAAAAAGAGTCGTCTGCTGTATCATAATCAGTAGACGATTTAAAAGACATTTTACTTGAATGAAAATCAACCAGCTGATATAAACCATGCTTATATAATGCAATTTTAAAAAAAGTGAAATGAAATAAAAGAACAAAAAAAAAAATTCAAATTTAAATGCATATAATCAACTTAACGAGCGTGGCTAGTAGTTCGGATCCGATTGCACCAGGAGTCAGACCATTGCCCTTTCTCACAGAAGAATTGATCGGCAAAAACATAAAAAGAGCTAGTTGTGTACCTATTAATCAGTCATCAATTTTCATGATGGCTTATGGCTGCCTGTTCTATGTTGCACTTTAGGCCAGCAGACGAACTTTTTCGTCAATTACCTCTTTTCACTCTCTAGTACGTAGAGCTAGAAAAGCAAAATTTCTCTCACTTCGAGGGGGGAGAACATTAGTAACCCGTAGTCGTCCACCATTTTCTAACGTCCTTTTACGGAATCGCACTACTCTAAAACAAAAAGCGAAATGGCATTACACAAATGTGCCGGATTTTTCCTCTAATTTTCAAGGCTTTCTTTATTCCTCAACTCTACTCTCCTTTACAGGAAACATAGAGGGAAGAATGCCACTAGATCCTTGTGTACTCACGTGGACACAAAAATAAAATTAAATAAATGACTTTCTTATAAGTTTAACTGGATAAAAAATGGATTAAAATTAATTTTTATTAATTATTGGCAAACTTTTATCTGCAGACTTGGCACAATATTGGCTCAATACTCGTATGCCGAGTATTGGGTCAACAATATTGAACCAATATTGGTGGCCACTCTTGGGCCGCTGGTAAAACGTTGGCAGCCGATATTGGGCCAATCTCGCGTCCAATATTTTTGTAATATATCACGCTGATCCTTCGAATCAAGAGATTGAATTCTCTTTTGTTTGCAATACTTCAACTGATGGAATATTAGTGACTAGACTAGGAACGATATCGGACTTTGGTGGTAAAATTATTGGTTTAGAGCAAAGGAAATGGCAAAAGATCGACGGCGAGAGATTAAGAAGGACAAAATGATTCAAAGTCCTGGTCAGCAGTAACAAATTTTTCACGGTGGTACACCATCGGAAATCAATGTACCGCAACGTATTGCTAGTGCGCGCTATATAAACTTTTCATTGGAAATATACGGCCGAAATTTTCTCAATAGATTAATACGTTTTATCGCATGAATCAGTCGTCTAAACTGTATTCAATTGTTCATGATGATTCGAAGAAAAACTTTGTTGTTTTCAAGAGTTGCAACCCATAATCGGCTGAAAAAATTTAAGTTAATAATATTTCCACCTAAATTTCACGTGGAGTAAATTCCTTAATCCGCATAGAGTTAGACGTAAAGTACCTTAATCCATGTGGAGTTCCACGCAGTTTCCTTGATTTACATGGAAATTCATGTGCAATTCCACGTGGAAGTTTTATTTAAAACTTCACGTGTAATTTTTTAATGCACGTGATCAAGTTCCATGTGTAATTTCATGTGAAATCTCTTAATTCACGTAAAGTTTCACGTGATTTTCTTCAGTTAAGTGGAAATTCACGTAGAGTTCTGCGTGGAATTCTACGTGGAATTCTATGTGATGAACTTTTCTAAATTTTCAGTCGAAGTTCATGTGGAAATACGTTGCAGAATTTCACTTGGGACTTTACATGGATACTTTCATTTGTAAATGAATTATTGAATTTTACAACACTTATTGACGCTTTTGCAACTATAATCTACTTTCTTTTTTTACTTAAATTGTTCGTCGACAGACAAATTAAACAAAAGAGTTCATATATCGTAAATCGAGTCATCGCGTGCGATATCAGGCATTGTCATGCTACAAAATTACAGTTTGCGATAATCGCCCCCTTTACTTCGTGCTGATTACAGGCTTTATACTGTTTTAGTTAAAAGAACACAGTAGTCATTAACTCTCACTGGTTGATCTTACTTTTGATAATATTTAAGTATAGGCCCTTCCAAATTTGAAAAAAAATTAAGCTTGTTTTTCTTTGCTGATAGCTAAATTCCATACATGAGCTAATTTTAAATAATGCAAGGGCTTTTCATGAAAGAAACCATTTAGAGCAGGCGGCTTAGAAATTTCTACGTATTTTAAAAATATTTTTAGAGATTTCATAGACTTTAAAGGATTTTATAAGATTTGAAGTAATTTTAGGTAATTTTGAGACAATTTAAGGAATTGTATTTGATTTGAAGTGATTCCAAAGGAATTTTAAAGGAATTTATAAGAGCTTAATAACTTTCAAGAGAGAGATTGCTCAAGATTTCGAGACATGTTAAAAGATTTCATAAGATTTATTCAAGTTATTTTAAGGAATTTCAAGAAAAGTTTAAGAATTTTCTAGTATCTTCAAGATATTTTAAGTGACTTGACAATATTTCAAGTGATTTTAAAAGGATTGTAAAAATTAGGTTAAAGACATTTTTTAAAGAGGAAGCAGGGAAAACTGAAATAATTAGAAATCTTTAAAATATTTTGTAATCTAAATTTTCTTGAAATCGTTTGAAATTTCTCGAAATTATTTAAAATTGTGAAATTTCCCAAAATCTCTTAAAATGAATAATTTATTTTGACAAAATCGATCTCCTTAAGTGGGCAGAGAGGAGAGCAAGTGAGAGTGTTCGCTGTATATGTACTCGTATGGTAGGTATAATACGACTGGTAAAAGGTGCTGAGGATCGAGACTCCAGGCGCGGACATTCAGTAGCGGTGGCTGGAGGTTCCGTGGGGTTAGGGTGGGGAGGAGATACGGCTGCTGGTCGTGGGGTTAGAGGGAAGGAGTTGAAGGAAGGAAGACCGCCGTGTAGTACTCCAAACACGTACGGCCCCGTGCCCATACTTAGAGGACCCCGAGTCCGAACCCGAAGGTGCGCGCTCTATATACACTATACATTTCTGGACGTACTTAGTGAGAGATGGTAGAGGAAAGGTGGAGGAAAGCTGGAAAGGTAGTGGACTTATGGACTTGTGGTAGGCAGGATGTCAGTGTGAGTGAGCCAAGTGGGGGGTCGAACCACGTGTGCCAAGTTGTGCCCATTGCGCACGTACGGCCAGGTAGACTGCTGGGC
>CAJFCP010000173.1:480213-506650 GCA_904066005.1 Synergus itoensis
TCCCTATGGACCTAGTGCTAATAAAATCCCCAAAGAAGAAGAAGAAGAAGTTCCTGATACTACTGTCAAAGAAGGTTCACAGGAGAAGGTGAGACAAAGTCCAGACTCTCTGAACTTCCGAAAACGCTACCTCATAATATTGACTTGACACTGTTCCTGAAACTGTAACTTTGTGGCTCCTGCGTATAATAAGGGGTTAAAATTTTTAATTAAATTTTATATAAATTTTAATTAAATTATATAAATATCATGATTGTCTACATGGGGTGGAGGAATTAATAAACACTGTTACTTACTCTTACTTTTTAAAATCATCACAATATAAGATTTCTATGGATATTTCAAAGATATCACGAGATTTTATGAGATTTCAAAGTATTTCAACGATTTTGAAATTTATAGAAAAAAATCTTTAAAAACTATTTAACTGATCGATCTCCTTTATATTTCCTTCTATGATGCCGCAGTTTAATTACAAATTATAAATAACAATTGGATAAACACGGAAACTGTGGTTGATTAGTCAACTAACCTCGTTAATCAACTATCCCCGGTCTTCCCAGCTACTTTTTAAAAAGTCTATTTTTCCGACCCGATCGGTCTCTCCCGTTAGTTAGATGCCTGAGTGAAACGAGGGCAGATATCACACGTCACACGAGCGAAATTTTGTCGCCTCTCTCCTTGTCACGTATACAATTTTTTATAACATTTAAATTTTTCGGGGAACTTTAATTAAAACTGGAGAAATAAAAGACACTCATGACAATGACTGAATACCATCACGAAATGAAGCTAGCTAAAAATGTTGAAACAATAATGAAATATCTCGATAACTGTGTAACTGTGACGATCAATGGATTAACGTTGCCAAAGCCGTGAAGGTTGAAAGATCTTTTTATAATCGAGCAACTGAAGAAAATTTTATTCTCGATAGACAGGTTGCGTCCAGCGGTCTGATCGTATACTCGCGTAGTCACAACACAGTAGAAGTTATTGCCCTGAGTAGTGATTCTATAATATGTCTATACCGTCTGCCATCTCTGTTTGCCTTAATTCCACCAATTCGCGACTAAAAAAGCGACGAACGCACTGAACGCCAAGAAAAAAGCAGGGAAGTCGAAGAAGAGAAAACTTTCATTGGGAGTGGGGAAGGGGAAGGGGCAGTGGTCTGGATATAAAACTTGAGTCCGGGACGTTCGCTAGTCACAACACAGAGTATATGACGAGTAATCACTATACATATGACGAGAATGACGCTGTCGTTATTCTCTTTATACAGTCTAAGGATTCACTTGCGTTCAATTCAATATTCAGAATTATGTGGCATCTTTTGAGATTGCGGCGAAAGCTAGGTTTTGGGAAAGAGATTTGTAAAAGTAGTTCCTAAGAGGTGATTTATTGGAAGCGGGAAAAGGGATTTAGGAAGGAGTTTTTGAGAAAAGATTCAGGAAAACGGTCCAAAGTGGGCTAGATTATAAAAAATTCGGAAAAAAATGAACTTTCAAATTTTCAAATTTTATGAATTGTATTCCATACAATAGATGTTTCTGCACCTTGTACCACTCTTAAATCGGTTTATAACCTTAAGGTACTTACCTGACATCAGTCTGAACATAATCATTTTCGAGAGAGGTTCGAAGCGATTTTGTGCTTCAAAATATTAGACTCGTGAAAAGTGAAATATTTTATGTTCCATGCTGCTGATTTCAAAATGGTTTAATGAATAATAATGTTGAAGGCATGTAGATCACTTTTATACCTGTAAACAAATTATTTTATATATATATATATATATTCTTTGTTTAAAAAAGTGTTGAGCGTGTACAGTACCCCATATGAATGCCTTCCCCTGTGAAATTGGCTGATAAGAGGGGAAGGAATACATAATCGTTACTGTACGTTTTAAGGACACGTTTAAATCTCGTAACCTAACAAAAAGTACCAAAATAGTTATAGACCCAGGAGATCCTAGAATTCTGTACAGAGTACAGTGTTACTAATGTTATCAAGTTTCCAAATCGATAAAGACTTGCTGCTACAAGTTGCTAACCTGGCTTTGAGAACCGAAAATTGACCCACAAAAAACCTTTTTCTAATTCAAATAATTTTTCTTTCATGATTTACTTTTTGTATAGAGAATGTTTATCTTTTTAGTTTTATTCCAGGTTCATGTGCATTAGATTACCAGTACACATACAAGGATTTGTGTTTTCATTTTCAAAATTTGAGATAATTTCGAAAAAAATAGATATAATAATGATTTAAATACGAATTATTATTATACATATATACGAAAGAACTCTGCGTCATGGACAAGTGTAATTTTCGGTCGTTATTTCGACACTCGACAAAGTGCGACAAGTAATAAGGCAGACTTCGTTATAACTTCTCAAGGAACGAAATTTGTAGATTGGGATCGACTGTGATCTCATCCAATTAAAAAACACTCGGGCGAACGACCTGTGCATTCTTGTTGTTGTCTTCAGACTTGGTATATTATGCACTTCCTAAGAATTGAAAAATTTAACTTTTTTCATGCAATACCTTAGAATTACTTGAAATTATTTGAAATCCCGAGCAACGTCAGATTAATTTATACTAGTGAACAAATAAAATTATATGTATGAAAATTCGTTCAACTTTAATCAGTTCATAAATTTCAAATTTCTTCCTCAACTCCCTCAAGTTCTTTTTGCTTTTGCAATTAAATCTTCCGTTTCGTAAAGTACTAAAATATTTTTTAATACTTTGAAATAAATGCGACTAGAATATTACAATAATTTTTTAAAAATTCCATGACAATTCCATTAAATATTTTCGCGTAAAATAATTTAAAATCTCTTGAAATCTCTTTATACTACATAAAATCACTTGAAGTCTCTCAAAATCCTTTGGTCTTTTCCCAATTTTATTCTTGAAATTATATTTAAAATTCTTTAAAACATTTTCAGTGGTTTAAAATCGTTTGAAATTTTTTTCAATTCAACTTGAATTATTTTTAATTTACATTAATTGATTAATTGCTTAATGAAAATCGACATTTTATTAAATTGACCTTGAATTTGATTGAATTCGCCTTGATTTGTTTAAAGTTCTTTTGATTTCTTTAGAAATCTTTCTGTTTATTTTAACTTCTTTTGAATTCGTTCTGAATTCTGAATTTAAATTTTATTGATTGGAATTGCAGTCATTTTTTAAGATTCCATAATTTTTCCAATTCTTCCAAGTCTTCTAGATATTAATACAATATTAATATTCCTAATACTAATACAAAAAATATGACCAAGAAAAATATTGTCAGTTTTACGACGTATGTCTAGGAAAGAAAATTTCTCCTCTTATTATAGTTAATTTCAGGAACTCAGCCAAACTTACGGTTTAAACTTTAAAGAAAGAGGAATAGCCGGCCGCTCTTTTCGCCGGACACAAGAGCAGATCGGTCCGATTCGGTAAAAATAGATCGTCTGTGGATAATGATAGAACGCTAAACGCTAGTTCGGTGGACCAAGAAAGTTTGCTCGACTCTCAGTTTTCTCGGCTACACGTCTCGCTCAAATGTCAAACAATCTATATAACTTTTTCAAGTTACTTTAAATTGACAATGAGAAACTTTCTATTTCAGAAAATGATAAAATGAACACGATTTTGTACAATATAGATTTAAAATTTCCCGCGTTACCTGTATTGACCAATAAGGACTAAGGATTACGATTTTCGATATATTTCGAGGTCGACTCGCATCATCTTCTTCTTAGAAAACGAGATTAAGCGCACGCTTGAGAAATAAATGAAAAAAAATTGAAAGAAACGTAAACCAACAGAGCGGAGATACTTAAAATTTTACTAAATTCAACAAAAAACCTTGACTGACAATCCCAATCAATAAAATTTAAATTCAGAATTTAGAAGAAATTCAAAGGAAAAAAAAAAGAACTGAAAAAAATTGAAAAGGATAAAGAATTACAAGTGATTTAAACGAATTCAAAATATTTTGCCACATTGAACTTTTCATATTTTTTTATACCTCCTATCACGAATCTATTCTGTTTAAAAGTTGAGCTTAAAACGGTTCTTCAATTTTTCGAAATAAATAAATTTGATATTTTAAATTTACGCTGAAGGTTTAACTTAACTTAATGTCGTACCTCATTCTGAATACAATAAATACATTAAAAATAGTTATTTAAAATAATTAACAATAATAATAATAATAATAATAATAATAATTATTATTATTATTATTATTATTATTAATTAAATAATCATTTAAAAATAATAATATAATAAATTATAATTACATTAAAAATCCTCTGAGCATGTGCAATATTCTCTATATACTGATTAACCTATATTTCTTTCTGATATCGATATTATTTTTTAAAATCGGTATCACGCACTTTTTTATGTATCGATAGTTTAAAAATCGATATTTTCGTTTTGATGCTCCATCATCACTAATTGTTGAAGAACGAACAAAGGAGAGAATATTGCTATCGGATAAGGCGATTATATTGATATATTAAAATATCGATAATCGAAAAATATCGATATTTTCGATATCAATATCTCGTCACTACGTGACTGGGGAAGGAAAGGTAGTGAGACGAGTGGGAGGGAATGCAGAGGAATTGCTCTTAAATCGACGATCTCTGTTTTTACTTTCTTTGCATGAAATGTGGTGGCCACCTTCACGTCGCTTATGGCGTATAAGCGTATAAGGGCAGAAACAGCCGGATCCGGCAACAACCGGGATTCTGCCTTGCCGCTTAGGACTCGCGGAACTGCGTGCGCGATGTTTATATGGTGTCTTCTACTATTCTATGTACATATCGTATCTTTCTATACGGACTGTTCCTATCGCCGTATTGCCATGTTCGTTGTGGGAAAATTGCAGAAAACAAACTTGTTTCCTTCCCCTTTCTCTTTTGTATCACTCTACCCTTCTCAACATATTTCTCTTTCTCACTCCCTGTCATTTTAGACGAATACAGTAATACACAAAACAAAAACAGACATATGTGGGACATTATTTTACAAATAGTACGGATTTAAAAAAAAAATCACATTCTCATCGCTCGCAAAAATTAAAAGTACAATAAAGAAAACACTGTTCAGACAAATATTTTTTTCTATTGATATGTATATAATAAAATTGTAATTCAAATTTGCCAGCCTAAAGATGCGCAAACGAGCGTACGTTGCAAGCGTATACACCTTGAGAGGCAGTGTTCCCAATTCGTGCCCCTTACTCAACTGCGCATGCATCGTACTTCGCCATCTGATTGGTTGCTATTCGCGCGCAATTTAAAATGATAAATAATTTTAAACTGCGCGCGAATAGCAACCAATCAGATGCCGAGTACGATGCATGCGCAGTTGAGTAAGGGGCACGAATTGGGAACACTGTTGTGAGCTGTGAAAGAATCTTTAATCAACTACGACAGAGCAATCATTATTCTCCGTCATTATCGACGCATTTATATTAATCTCTGTCGTCTAATATAATGCTTTGGGGCCATCCATAAACCACGTGGACAGTTTTTCACCACTTTTTGACCCCCTCCCCTCCCCCCATCGTGGACAGAATCCCATGTATAATTTTTTGAATATACATGGATCGTGGAATTTTGTCATACCCCCCCTCCCCCCATAACCTGTCCACGTGGTTTATGGATGGCCCCTTTTCTCGAAAAATTGGTGAATCTCCTCCTGTTCTACACCCTTTCTTCCCAAGGTGTTCTATATCAAAAATCTATCAACTTGCCCTTTTTCCCCTTCAAACCCCCAATACCAAATCCTACTGATAGAATTAGTGTCTTCCACAGAATTTGACAGTTTTTACTAGGTTCTTACTTTGAAATTCCATCAGCCTTAAATTAATTTCAATTCTATAAATTCGTTTGAATTGATTTGAATTCTAAGAGTGAGGCGAACCTTTGGAAGGAAGTTAATTCTGATATTTGTGCGACGAAGCCGACAACCATGGAGAATAGACATACCTAAGGAGACGAAAATCCTGTATATCGACTTCACGAAAAATGAGCATAGTTTTTCGTGAAATACACACGTTTTTGAAATTCCCGTGGGTGACGCTAAAGTTTCGTACGTACAAATGTGGCAGTCCACGTGAAAATGTAATATCGAAATGGAAAGTACAATAATACTATACTTATATTGAAATTTTATTTATTTTGAGTGATACAAAAGATGACCATAACATTTAAACATGCAAAAATGGATCATACAAACGTGTGATCAGTTGACTGAATGATATTATTGTTAATCTGTTGTAAATTTACCTATCTTAAGTTTCGTACGTCTTTCAAAAAATGTATGTCCACATTTACACCTGAGCAGAAAATTATGCCTTTAAATTAATTATTATTTAAGACATGGCCCAATAATTCCAGAAATAATATTTGATAAATATTGATTTGAGGTTATATTATTGTATTTTAACGTGTGTACTTCGCGAAAAAATATGCTCATTTCTCGTCACATTACTTTGATCTCCTTTTGTCTATTCGTCTCCATGACGATAACGAAGAAGACGACGACGTCGACGTCGCCGTCGTCGTCGCGACGATGCGATGCGATGGTGGCAATAGCGAGGTGGCGCAAATGCGAGACGACGAAAATATTGGGTCTATTTCGAAATTCTATTTTGGTGCGTCGGTCGAGAAGCTAGCACGCGCCACTCCTCCCAACTGCCAACTACAAGTGCGCGGAGTGTCTTACGCACTCACAGTTATCACTACCTAACTATCATCCAACGATCGCGTCTATGATCGCGTTTACGTTTATGCGAACGTTGGTTCATCGTCTCGCCCCCGAGGAAATGGCGAGACGATATGAAATACGTCATTTGTCTGGGACGCGGATGTGTAAGTCTTGAACATTCCAAAGTTCTGGCAACGCATAAGAATTTAAGATTAATTTCAATGAATTTCAAGCTAATTCCATGGAATAGATGCTGAATTCCAAGAATTGAAATAAAGTCAAACGAATTCAAAGACTTCAATTCAAATCCATTCGAATGAATGCAAATCAAGTCGAATCAATAAAAAAAAAAAAAAATTCAAGCCTATTCGGTAAGTTAAAATCAATTAACAACATAATAATGAATTTAAATTTGAATTAATATGTTATATAATTTTCTCCAATATTTTCATCATTAACACGTTCTTAGAAAAAGCTCTAAAATCTCTTTCAGTTTCTTTAGATTTCATAAAACTGCAATAACTGGTAAAGATCCCTTAAAATTTCTGAAACTTACTAAAAGTCATGTCCAACAGTATTAATTTAATAAAAGAAAAATTTAAATTGTTATAAACAAATTAGTGAAGAAAAATTAAATCTTCTTTATATGTGCCCTATTTATAGTGCACTAAAAAGGCTTGAAAATTGTGCGGTGAAACAGTTTTTCGAATTCAGCTTGTGTGCGGTAAGTCCTTGTCGAATGTTGTAATTTCAGATTCAGAGAGTAAAGAATTCATTTCTGTTTCCATGCAGAGTCAAATGCATTTGACTTTTTATTAAGAATGTTGTTGAAAGAAACTACTCGTAGAAAGTCGCTTTCGATACGATGAAGTAGGATTTTATTTCCAGCAATGCCTCGGTACTCGATGAAACCAATTCTATTTGAAGCGTCTCCAAGCAGAAGGCTCTCGAAGATGCGACGGTTCTTTCGAGCATTACTTCCACTGACTTCCACCGGCACTGACTTCCATTGCGAGATCCCGTTTCAACGAGTCGACGACAATACTGCGCGAAGAAAATGGCTTTTCGTTTAATAATATGAACCGTGTAGCTGCTACTTGAAGCTACAAAACCGCAAAAATCAGAATACCGGAGAAGCGGAGTTTATTCTTAACACACTTGCGTTTCAGCCCGGTAAATTACTTTAATGAATACTTTTTTTTAATCCTTGTGTCTATTTTGAGACATTCGTAGTGAAGTTGTGCCCTCCTTTCGCATCAATTTATCCACTAGCGTCTTCAAGTTAACGTGATCCCAAAAAAGTATGAAACACGCACTATAAACATTTATCAATTGTCTAGAAAATTGTATCGAACGTATCCCGAAATTTGTCTTTAAAATTTATTTGAACAAAAGTTTTGGAAATAAATTTTAAACAAAAATTTCAGGAATTTCTAATGTGGGGAAATTTCAGTATTATTATTTTCAACTACGGGAATTTTAAATTTCGATGAATTTTAATTTTGGGAATTTTAAATTTCAGTAAAACGTAAAGTATTAATTAAAAAAAATTTTTTATTAAGATCTGTGGAGCTCCATCAAATCTCGAATGTAATGTCTCTTTTTTTATATATTTTAAGAATTCGAATTTTGAAAATCTTTCTTTCTCTCTTAAAATGCGAAATATGAAATTTAAAATTCATAATGTGAAAAATGAAATTTATTAACCTCGGTCACCAATTGCTGAATTTTGAAATACCTGTTCAACTGTACACAAGTAATATTTTACATGGTACTAAGGAACAGCATTAAAAAATCGCACTTCCGCAGGGTAGTCACTCGACCGAAAAGACGAGGAAACCTGGAAATAATATCACATAAAATCGTGCGAAATTCAACGAGTTCATTTACAAGTTTATTAAAATCGCTGCGTCTCTGAAATCAATTTATATTTTGTAGTCCTTTTAAATTTTAAATCGTTGAATTTTAAAAGCTTTGACTGAAATATTCATTTTCCGTTTTACGCTCAGAAAAGAATTTAATTAACCAAAATATGGGACGTTCTTTTACAAATCGTACACTTATTTTGACTTTAAGATTTAGAATCATCTGAACATTTTTTTACGGCTTCTATTTATGAAATAAGCTGAAACCTGTATAAGGATTTTTGTAGAAATTTTTTTTTTTTTTTTTTTTTTTTTTCAGAAATATGTTAATTCAAACTTTTGAAAAAATTTGTTAAAATGCTGAATTCTCTCGTACTTTAAATTCATTATCTACGTACTAATGTCTCCATTTTTTTTAAATGCGTTTTTCCGATTGAGACATAGCGCATACTACAGTATTATTTTCAATTTTCTTTATATGAAAAAATTAATAATATGAAAAAAATAAATTAATAATATGAAAAAATTGTTTAAACAATTAATTTTGATATACACCTATAAGCATAAACCAAACGACATTGCTAACTCGGAAAGTCACTTAAATAGATTTCAAGAAATAGAATAAAAATAGAAATTAAATCGCTTATGCTGGGAAAGGAAAATAAACTTCGCCTTGGAATATTCAGACTTGCGTCTGACTATGGTGCAGCGAGGACACTTTTCACTTACATCAGAGTGGGGATGCAGCGGCGAGTGCGAGTTACACCACGCAGTTCTTGAAAAGGGCGCACTCGACTCGAAAGTCGAAATCAGCAGATTTCTTTTGGGCTGGTTGCCTGTCCCAACTAGCAACTAGGCCTAGCTGCCTAGGACAGTACTCGTTCGTAGGTTCCCGCTCTAAACATCCACGACCGGCTATCCGTCGTGGATCCTCTGCATTCAGCGACTTAACCCTTAAAAGTCGCCATATGGTCGTTCGTGCCCTACTGACACTTTTTCGTTGAAATTTTCCAAGTATTTTCATAATAAATACCTTTTTTTCCGGCGGCCAAAACAAATTTTAATTTTTTTTTTTTTTTTAAGAGCACGATATCTCAACTGTGTCATAATTAAAATATCACCTCATTTTCATATTCATAGATTATAGATTAAATTTCGTATATTGCAGCGAAGCTTCATTCATGCGATATGTAATATCAAAGTATCAATTGACCCCGACAAAGTTTGAATGTTTGTAAACTAAATAGGGCGTAATTGTGAATATATTGAATTTAATGTTGAATAGCGATCACAGTTTTGACATTAAAATTAGAATACAGTTCATATCGCTTCGTGACTGTTTTGAAAGTTGCGCGAGGGATAATGAATGTACAAGGTTTTTTAAGCAAATAGCGTGATAAGGGAACTAGAATATTTTACGTTAACTTTATTTTCTACAAAGTTTGACATAGAAACTGGAACGCAAAAATGAATGTTTAAATATGGAAAAACTTTAAAAGATATATCGATAGCTTAAAAAATTACTCGGCATAAAAGGCACTGAATGTGTAAGCTTTTGAGAACTTTATAAGCAGCTCCGAGAACTAAAGTTGAATTTAATACCTGTGTAGGAAAATGAAATGAAATAACGAGTGCTTGAAGACTTTTCAACTCAGGGAATCGAAATATTCATGCCTTTGAATTTTCATTGGGAGCATTATTATACTCGTAGTTCAAAAGTACTCTTCTTGGATTATAACTAAATTGCAAACTCTTGGAATATGAATTAGTGAAAGACGGTCTCTGATTTACCTTAATGAACATTTCTATTAATTATCAGTTAAATTTTATTATTTCTTTTAGAGCCAACCTCTATTGAAAAAACCTTAAAAAAATCACAAAATTGACTTAAACACAAAAATTGTAAAACTTTCATGAGATTTTAAGACGTGGAAAATTTTCTTTAATAATCCCAAATATTATAGCGGTGGTAAAAATTTCTGCAACAGCCCCGTCAAATCCACACGTATTGAAAAAACCCTGAAAAATAACAAAATCGACTTAAAACCAAAAAGTCTGCAACTTTTTTGAAATTTTAAGACTTGGAAAATTTTCTTTAATAATCCTCTACATTAAAATGGTGGTAAGAATTTCCGCAACAATCCATAAAACCCACCCTGACTGAAAACCCTAAAAAATCAAAAAATCTACTTAAAAGCGAAAATTCTACAACTAAACTAAACATACATTTTACTCCCTAGGGAGTGAAAAGTATAACTTTGTCCCCGCTTCCTGGACGTGAAAAATAGTCGAAATTGTACATATATTATAAAAAACACTTTTTTGACTAACGAATTCTTATATTAGGTATTTTTTAGCTCTTCATATACAAACATCTTTTTCATAAAGTGCTTACCTAACATATTTACAACACATTAGAAACACTTTTTATTCTTACTTAGTAAATACATAACCAAGCGGCTAAACTTCTTTATTGGCAAACGCCTTTCGAGCAACCTGCCAGTTTTTACTCTTAGCAAGGACAATTCCAATTTGATCGAGGACAGCCTTTTCCGAGATTCCTTTCTTTGTCTTTTAATCGAAATCTTTTGATCGACGGTGCATTCGTATTTTAATTTTTATTCAGATTCTTGGAAATTTATATGCCATTTTTAAGGAATGATTATATTCATTACTATCAAATAGTGTCACATAAAAAAATATTGAAAACAGTCGGAATTTATAGAAATATAGAGGATTTACATTTTTTTTTATTTGGAGATTATACTTTTTTTTAGATGGTTAATTATATCTCTGTGTTGACAAATCAACCATTCTATGAAAAATTCAATAATTGTTTAGAAAATTTACTTTTTTTTTTAGTTGGAGATTAAAAATTCGAATTTTAAAGAATTCTATTCTAAAAAGATCATACACATCGAATATCGAAATATCTCGAAATGCGTGGACTGATTCCTTATTGATCAATACAGGCGTCACGTTAACGCGGGAAAATTTCAAAAAAATAGGAATCATCTCCGCGCGCTAGAGCGCGCGTTTGGGCTCGTTTTGATAAAAAGGTGATTTTGAAGTTTCTCGTAAAATGTTAAGGAACTTCAAAAGAAAATTTTTAAAAATTCATTTCCCTATTTTTTCTCTTTCTTCATGGAAAAATCACCCTAAAGATTCGGTCTAGTAATCTAGAAATGTATTTAACGAATTATGAAACAGAAGAGAAATAAAATTTATGATAGAGCTTAAAGAATTAAAATGACTTCTGTGCCAAAAGAAAGGTGTAAATGATCTTCTTTAGCAGAATTTCAGCAGCCGCACTCAATATTGCAGACTCACACGGTCGTGAAATTCTTTAAGAATCGCACATCTTCCACCTACCAGTTGGAATGCAAATCGGGTTTAAACTTAATCCAGAGAGTCGTTAAACGTTAAGAGCTGCTGTAATAACGATTATGAGACCAAGCCTAAGAATCGTGTCGCTTTGGCTCAAGCCATTGGCTGAAAATCGAGATAGAAGTATATTCTGAGCAAAGATATAGCGATAATAATTAATGAAAATATTTTTTGTATCTTCTAATTTCTCGTGATGCTAAATAGCTCCAATTTATAGCATAGCACCCCCAATTTTCGCCAATTGATCGAATAAACGAAAGTATGTATTCCTTACTCTACTATAGTGAAACGTAGGGTATGTAGGGATAAAACGGGCTACCAGATAGAATAATATCGCAAATTATTGAAGATTGGCCATCCATAAATTACGTATACTGCCGGTCAGAATTGTGAGCTTAACTGTTTTTTCATGATCGTTTAAGCTCTCGTAAATTTAATTACATCAATGATTGAATTTTTACATTCTCATCAGAGAAGGTACACTGGGACGCCACAATAACGCTTAGAAACTGCTTCGATTGCATATTTAGATGATGAGAGCCGAAATTTGTTGTTAAAATTTTCATTGACACTCAACATCTCGAGTACCAAGTCAATGGAAATTTCGACAACTGTTTCAGAATTCTCCATGAAAAGTACTTCAGATTTTGGAAAAAGGTCGATAACAGTCAAGGAAAATTTCGATAACCAATTTTTTTTGTGTAGTGTTAATCGAATTAGATGAACAACCGAGATATACGTTAGAGTGCTATCAAAAGGTGGCTCCCAGTGCAAAAATTCTGCCGGTAGAAGGCAAGTTTTAAGCGTCAAAGGTCCTAATATGAAACATCAACTGTCAATGGTCTAAGGTCAAGGATAAAATTTTAAGGGTCAAATGTCAAAGTTTAAAAGTCACTATTCTAATATGAAAGGTCAACTTTTAAAGCTCAAAACTTTCATATGGGAGGTTAACTGTCAACGTTTAAGGATATAAATCAAGCTTTCCAAGGGCCTGAGGTCAGTGATGCAATATCAAAGGTCAAGTAACAAGATTCAAAGGGTTACAGCATCAATGATCTAAATTTCGAATGTCTTAGGTCAAGGGTTGAAGATCAATACTCTAATGTATAATGTATTTCTTTTATGCTCAACTGTCAATGGTTTGAGGTCAAATATAAAATGTAAGTGGTGCATTGTCAAAGGTCAATGGTTACATATCAATTCTCTAATGCCCAAAATGATGTTTTAACGTTCAAGTGTCAAAGTTCTGATGTCAAAGATAAAACTTCAAGTGTTAAAGGTCAATACTCCAATGTCAAAGGTCACAGATGAGAAAGTCAAAGGTCATAGGTTAAAGATTAAATATCAATCGTCTAATGTCAAAGGTCATAGATAAAAAAAAGTCAAAGGTGAAGGTTGGAAGGTCAACATTTTTATTTTCACCAGTTAAAAAATTGATTGAGTTCCACTTGGTGAAAGTGTTTTTCTTGTGACTCGTTAATATATGTATGTTACCCTAAAAAAGAAATTGACCAATTTATAGTACCAATATTTAGATTATAATAACAAGTTGAGTGGATGCCACCATATAATACTATTTACTGTAGATAAGGAGCCGGGTGACATTTGAAGGACACAAATAGATACAGAATCTCTATATTTTTACCTAACCCAGTACCTACGGTTTTTATTCGGTTTATAAATATTCCTAGTAGGGGAAAAAAATTTGGATCTATCTTACTGGTGGTTTTACTCTCTAGAAAATCTGAAATCTGAAGCATCTTCAATTTCAAGTTTCGAAACTGCATCATAAAACGTTATCTGTCTTCTGCTTTCAAATGTTGCAAACTACGTAAAGAAGCTTATCTTTTGTTTTACAACGTTTTTGTAGAAGGCGAACTTTTCCCCACACTTCATTTTATTGCCTATCATTTTTTATAATTTTAGTAATTACTTTACATAAAGAATGATCGAAAGAATATGTACTTTATGTTGTCGCAGATTGTGGAAATGGTTAATTTCCTTAATTACTCAAGAACAGGAATTACAGAATTGGTGAGAACTGAAGTGAAAAAACGCATCGTAATGGAAACTGCGAAATTTAAAAACTTGAGAGATCATAGTACTCAGTGGCGGATTTAGGCATGGGCAATATGGGCTACTGCCCAGGGCGGCAAATTTTTTGGGGCGGCAAATTCAGGGAGACTAATTTTTTTTTTTTTTGAAAAAAAAAATATTGATATAAATTCCAAATTTTCAGATATGACATAGATGTTCTTTCTCCAAATATTCGATGTAATAATCAACATAATTTTCCAATTTATATTGATGATGAGACATATTTTCAATTAGTAAAGGGGCGGTAATTGAAATTTTTGCCCAGGGCGGCATTCTGCGTAAATCCGGCACTGATAGTACTACTTAGACTTTTAGTAATTTGCGAATGGGTTAGCTATTCATTTATTAAGTGCATGAAAAACTTCAAGTATAAACTACAGTATAAAATTCTCAGAAAAAAGAATGAATGAATGAATTAATTAAGTATAATAAAGTACGATTTCCGTCTTTTGTCTGTCTTTTCACATTGAAGCTCCTGCTCTCTTATCGCAGATGTATACGATTAACTTTAAAGTTTTTTATATTAACTTTAAATGCCTTGAAATTTCTAGAAACTTCTTGAAATTCCTTCAAATTCCAGGTAGGGTGACCATCTGTCCGTATTTATTCGGACATGTCCTCTTTTTTTGGCTATGTGATTCATGTCCTGCAGGATTTCTGACTTTGTCCGGGTTTTTGTCTGGTGTGTTGCATAAAGCATATTTTAGTTAAAAATTCATTTTATGCTATGTTTGTGTTGTTTTTAATTTTAAAAAATTTTCGTGACACTTAATGGTTTTTCTACAAATTTTCAATCTATACCTATTTCTAATCAATATCATTACATATAGTTCAAAAAAACATGTCTGTGTGTGTCTAAAATATATTAATTAATTTTCCAATGTATAAATATAACCATCTTTTCTATTTAAAAAGATATCTCGGTTTTATTGCATTATTTTAAGGTCGGAATACTAATGTAATATTTATATATCAATACTATATAGTTCCTCTATAAATGCCTAATTATATTAAAATATTTTTATTAAAAATGGAAATCTAGACTAAGACCTTGTTAAAACCCTGTTTTAAGCATAGCTAAATGACGCAATTTTTGCTCGGTAAATTGATGATAAAAGTCTCATATAATCTGTTAAAATTTATTCAATAGAGTCTTATTGATTGATTTATTTATAATTTATTTAAAATTCCATTAAATCAGGCCTCTAAAATGAGGTTCTCTGCTTCTCTAAATGCGTATGTCGAAATGCAACATGAAATAAAGTGTTTTCGTCTCGGTGCGTATAGGTTACAACTGGTCATTATGGTGATCGTGCACCCGAACGACAATCGTTCCATTTAGCAAGATGTCAGGGTAATGCGGTGTAGGATCCAGTACAGAACACGCTACTGGTATGTGATGTGACGATGCGATATACGTAGCGATTACACGAAGAAAGGCCTTGGTTCAGCTCCTTGTAGAATGACAATTATTTCTGACCACAGGGTGGATGGCGCTTGGCGGCTTCTCCCTTTGGAGTTTGGACATGTTCATATGCAATTATGCATGCCCGTCATGCTTAAAAAAACCGAGATTATTCTAAACTGAGCAGAGTCTGCACGGAAAAAAAAATTCATTAATCTTTCTTGAACTATTGCTATACTCGGGGATGAGAGCGAACCTTGAACAAATTTAATAAATTTTTTATAACTTTCAGTATTTAATGTACAACAAGTTGGTTATCGTTTTCTAGAACTGTTCTCTAAAATTTCGAGACTTCTTCAATATAGATTTTATATTAGCTGGAGTTTTAGATTTTCTAGAACTGTTCTACGTTTTTCGTAGAATAGTTCAACATAATGTGAAACCAAGAAGATATTAAGTTTTATTAAACTACCCGCCGTATCCTCTACTATAGGACTAGTTCTATAAAATTTCATCAACTTTTTTCTTCCGTGTGCGACAATACTGCTTTCGGTGGTTAAATAGTGTGCTAGTAAAGTCCAATCGAATTTCCAATTTACAATCATCTCCTCAGTTTCGCTCCTTTGAAATTAAACACGTAATGATGACGTTACACTAGTACAAGGTTATGAAATTTCAGTAGAGATATGATGAAGTAATTACTTTGAGGCGAGAATTGACGATGGATCTGGACACTACTAATGAGAAATCGACACTGGCTCCATCTACAGAATATCAATGGTAAAATTAAGTAAAATATAAGTTGGCACATAATATAAGATTAAATGTAACAATATGTTAAATTTGAAAAATAATTTTTATGGCAGATATAGAGAAGATGAAAAAGTTTTGTACAATATATTATGTTTGTAGATAGAATAGTGAATAATTAATTTTCCAATAATAATTAGGTGCGATATAAATCAGAGATGTCCACATAAAGAGAGCTAAAATCTGTCAACTTGTTAAACCCCATTGTTACCACTGTGCTGATTGAATGAGCACAAAAGTTGATACAACGTCGCAATTAGTTTAATGATCTCCTCACGGGATCGAACGTCCCCTCCACTACTCGGATGACAGATCTGTCTCCTGTTCTACTGCTCCCTCTCAAGAAAGGTCCAGCAAAGGGAAATTATTGTAAAGGGAAATCTGTACAAAGGGAAATTATTCGTGTACTAGATCTACGTATTACATATATAAATATTTCAATTAATGACCTAATTGTTATTTCTGTTTACTAGAATACAATTATTTATTAATAATAAAATTGAAATAAAATATATAGCATTTAAAAAATTCCAGAAAAATATGTATGACCAACAAGGGTCGTTAGTACGCACGAAAGTAAGTAAGAAAGTACGATAATATACATATATAGAATCAGTGCCGGATTAAGCCAGCACGGGGCCCGTAGCAAATTATATCAAGAGGCCCTTGGTTTGTTTTAGGTTCTTAAGTTTAGCAGGGTGTTAAATAAAACACAAATGTTACAAATAAACTTTTCTGGATTTAATATGAGCAAATTTAGAGATAATACCATCCATATCGATTTCTCTAAGCAAATCATATTCTATATTCATCAAGATGAGATGATTTAGACGTTCTTGACCCATCGTATTCCTTAACTCATTTTTAACACGCTTTAATGTGATGGGTGCGCGGGGCCCTCTTATGCGCGGGGCCCGTAGCATTTGCTACTCTTGCTACGTGGCTAATCCGCCACTGTATAGAATGCAAGATATTTGAAGTAAGAGGTAGATCGCGCACTGCGGAATTGTATATGTAGCTCGTTGCAGGTTCGCTGGTCTGTCAGCCTGTCAAGACACCAGTGCTGATAAAAGGTTGTGCAAGGAATGCCGTTTTATAAGAGTGTTACGCGCCACGAAATTAATTATTTTGCTTGTAAATTAGCCGTTGCATCGCATCGAGTGCACTCCCTGTCTCTTCTCACTCCTTTCTTTTCGACAGACAGTGTGAAAAGAATGCATCGGAAGCAGACAGGTAAATTGTTACGTGCGATCTGGTATGATAACCAAAAATTAATATAATACTTATTCGAGGATCGACACGTCCTGATACCAAAGGCACTGTCGCATGTCACCGAGGCTGCAATGCTTTATAATGTTTATAACGTTACAATATATACTTTATATGTATATGTTACTCTTACAATCTCAAACCTTTTTCAAGATTTTCAAGAAATTACATAGGATTTCAAAGGTTTTAAGATGTTATTAAGGATTTCAAGAAAGGAGGAGGGTCGATTTGGGCGGTTTTTGCCCCAAATTATTTTTGGTAGAAAAAATTTGAAAAAAATTTTTTTAGCATCTACCAACAATAATAAGTCTAGTTAACCCTAAACGGACCAACCCCATTCTTCCTAGTTGCTCCCGTAACCCTCTCAACTCTAAAAATGCCATCACTTGCTAATAGATTTGTTGAAAAAATTCGGCGCGTTCAAACTTGTATTTGCTTAATAAAATACTTTATAAAATACTCTATAAACTCCCTGTTAATTACACCTACGTTTATTTATCATTTTTTACCTTTTTACCCCCTCTAACCGGGGTGATGGGGGTGGATTTATTATTTTTTACGTGCTCAGAGTATGTAAATATAAAATATCTAAGATAAACATACTCGACCAGGGTATCTTAAGGTATATAAGGTCGCTGATTCTAAATCTGGGGTCCGTCAACTTTTATCACATCAGGTTCAAGGTCATCTGAAGGTTAAATAAAAAAAGTTGATAAAGGAACCCGGAAAATAGATACATATATAGGTTTTTAGGGTCACTGAATCCGAATTCAAGATCCGTTAGCCTGTATCACATCAGGTTCAAGGTTCTTTGAAGGTCAACAGTAAAAAGGTAATAAAAATGAGAATGGAAGGAGTGGGTAATGAAAGTGAGCATGATTCATTGAGAGTGAAATTATTGAAATTATTGAGAGTGAAATATTGCTATCAGATATAAAAAATGTGTTAACATGTAATTAGTAATAATAAATCTATTTTATTTCCCATATTCATGAATTTCGTTTTATCTACCAGCAGTAGTAAATCTTTCCAACCTAGATGGATTATTCCCCCCCCCTCTAGTTTCCCGTGCCATATTTTCAAATGAGAAAAGTGCTATCATTTGCCAAAAGAATTTCAGAAAAGATTCGAACTTTCGACAGACGTGATATGAAGAAATATTTTATGAGATTTCAGAAGATTTTAAGAGATACCTATTTAAGCAATTTCATAGAATGATTTCAATAGAATTCCAGGGTTATAAACAGATTTCAAGGAATTTCAAAAGATTTTGGAAGATTTCTGATAGGCCCTGTGTTCTTACGTCGAAATTGAAAGCTGAGAAAGAAATAGAAACTTGTGGTTCAACCGAATCGATTTGAGAGGATGAAGTTTAAATTCTTTTGCTTAATTTTTCCCTGATGTGGAAAAGGCTTTGAAAGAAACGGGAAACCATAAGAAAAGAGGAAGTAATCGGTAATGTTAACGAATGCTGCCATGCCCTTTTCCTCTAACAGTTCACTGGGTCACCTGCATCGTCTGTTAATGCTATTTTGGTTCATTGAGAGAAACGGATAATGACGTTACGTGACTTATCATTGCGAATGATCAGGTAATCAACCAATACGTGAGAAATCTTTGACTATAATGACTATAATAATTGAAAACTTCCTTCAGATTAGATCGGAATGAAACTGTTTGGTTCGGATACATATTCCGGAATGATACGGAAAATTTCGGATTGGTTCGGAATAATAAATAGACCTCGTTTAGTATTTATATTGATAATTGATTGACAGTTGTCGATATATGCGAAAAAGTTCTTAATTCCTTCATTATATTAAACCGCTGGTATTTGTAAGTGGAAACTAGAAAAGGTGAACCTGTTGAAAATCGACCGCTTTGCTTTGACTCCCCCACGATGCAAAGAATGACACAGAGGTGAAGCGGCGATGGAATTTTCATTCCGGGCACTCTCTCGAAATTTGAATACCCACGTAAAGTGGATTCCCAGACCTCTTCAACGGCTCAGCCGGTGACTAAGCCATACGCGAAAAGAATACAGAATCGCTGAAATGTTTTACGGATTTCATTAATATTCATCAGGATTATAAAAAAGGAAAACAATGTCGCCTACAAGCACCCCTGACCTGTTGAGCCGCGGTCGTCAAACGCGGATTATATATCGGATTACAAGTTCATAATTGAATTCTTACGCCTTTAGAAAACGCTCGAGGGTGGTCGCTCGTTGGTTTCACAAGAGTAAATATTCTTCATTTTTTTCTCGTCAAAATAGAATATAAAGCTTATTACATTTGTTCTACCATTGAGATATATATAATAATATTTCCTTAAATCAATAAGCAGAAACATGGCAATTTTCATCAAAGTAAAACTTCAAAGGTTTTCATAAGAAAAATATTTGGGAGACATCTCAGATACTAAATCAAGAAAAACTTACAATGTTTACCCCTTTTGGTTATTATAGTCATTTCAAACGAACCGTGAGAAACATGGAAATGTTGATCAAAGTAAAACTCTATCAATTAAAACCAGCTTCGGTCTATCAAAGAATTTCATTTGCAAAGCTGTAACCTGATGACTTGAATAGTAAGTACGATTTTACATGAATCAGATAGCTTTACTTTTTCTAAAGTAATAAGAGGGTCAATTATTTTATAGGGTTCGATGGCAAACATTTACTTCTCGATTTTTTTAAAACTTTGATCACAAGTATCACCTCAATTATGAATTAATTAAAAATTATTCACTGGACTATATTTATTAAAAATCCGAGGGATTCAAGGATTTCAAAATATTTTCATCAATTTTAAGTTATAACAAAAGATTTTTAGAAGGGATTTAAGGGAATTTTTAAACGCTTTTTACGGATTTAAAAAATATTTAAAGGTACTAATCGTGGAATTTAAGGTATAACTAGAGATTATTAGGAATTTCAAAAGTTTCCGTGCAATATTTTAAACAAAATTGATACTTTTTATTAGTATTGTTTATAAGGGTACCAGGTATGCCTGCACATAACCAGCCAGCCGGGCAGATAAACACAGTGGCGTAGCTTACTCTAGGGGAGCCCTGTATCAAAATTTGTCGGGGGGCCCTTCTATCCTTTTAATTTTTAATTTTACGAATTTTCGCTAACACAATCGGGGGCCCCGTATCATTGATACGGCTGATACGGCGGTAGCTACGCCCCTGGATATACACATGGCTTAAGGCCTAAATACATGCTAAATACATTCTGCTGGCTGTCGACCAGACGACGAGCGTGTATTTAGGCCTTTACGCGTGACTGCGCGTGATACGAGTCCAACGGAAAGCGCTTGCGCGTGCCCGTAAATATGGGACCAACCGAAGGCGTTTGCGCCACGAAGGAATAAGGAGACCGAACTCCGTGGCGCCACTGGAAAATAGAAATTCGACCAAAAGTACCAGACTTATTCACAGGAATTCGATAATCTTCTGCGCATGTGCGCAAGTTGACACTCTTCCTATTCATGGGAAAGGTGTGCGAGTGAGAAAGTTTGTCAAATTGATGTAAGGAGAATGGTTAGAGAGAGGTTATGTTCGTTTGTTTTGGTGCGTGCAGGTGGCAAAATTTTTTCGATCGGAAGTAAATATTGGTGTTTAAAGCAAATAAGGCGATTAAGGTGTCTAATTGATGTGGTTTTGTGAAGGACTTCAGTATTAAGAGACTTCGACAATTAAAATAAGAGTGAATTATAAAAGTGGTAAGTGTGTAGAATGTAATGAAATTGTTTGATCATGAAATCTTGAAATTTTAGTACATTTTTGTTATTATTTCGGAAATCGTACGTTGAAATAAATTTGAATACTGTTTTTTTTTTCTAACGCTTCCAAACATTTTTTGTAGTAAAAAAGCTGCATAATAAACAATATCATCAATATCACGCTCCGAAAAACTTTAAACTTTTCAATCAAGTTATGTTACTTCCATGATTTCTTTATCATATTACAAATTTAAAAGGTACTTACCTATACTTTTCCTCCTCAAAATTTGTTCACACATTTTTCAAACAAGTACTGAAAATACTGTTTATATATTTATTTCGTTTATCGTTCATATATTATCAACAAACGAACATAACCTCTCTAACTTACATCAATTTGACAAACTTTCTCACTCGCACACCTTTCCCATGAATAGGAAGAGTGTTAACTGCGTACATGCGCAGAAGATTATCGAATTCCTGTGGATAAGTCTGGCACTTACGGTCGAATTTCTATTTCCCGATTCGAGAGGCTTCCCACTGGCAGTTTGGTCTCCTTATCATGGTGGTTCCACAATGTGACCTAAGAATTATACGAACGCATTCGTTCGTTGAGATTAGAACGCATACGTTCGTTGAATCCCACTGCTACCAACTGTCGGGTGTATGTCACTGGTTCACATTCCAATGTTCGACAGTGTTCGACAGTTAGTAGCAGTGGGATTCAACGAACGTATGCGTTCTAATCTCAACGAACGAATGCGTTCGTATAATTCTTAGGTCACATTGTGGAACCACCATCATATGCTTATATTCCTTCGTGGTTTGCGCGTCGACATTAGGCTACGCAGATGTGCGCACGCAACCTACAAACATTCGTCTGGATTCTGCCAGATGGCTAGCGTCGGTCTTTACCAAAAACGACGCGCTCCGAAAACTATACATATATTCGGGCGATTGGATAATGGATTGGTCTCTGTCAGTATCCAGTCCCGTCCCGGATCAACTTCCAGCGGTGCGTCTACTGTGGATCCTGATTTATTTTGTTGCACAAACGTTCGCTGTCCCAGGCAGTTTGTGTTTTTTGATATCTGTTTTTCTTTGATCTCGTTTCTTGCATTTTTTGATACTTATTTTACAACATCGACGCTCGCTGCACCAGGCAGTCGATGATTGTCTCTCTTTGCTGAAATAATTTCATTGTCACGAATAAATTGAAGACGCAAATTTTATCCGGTAGTTAGTTTTACCTACACTTTCCCTAGGAAAAGTAATTAGCTTGAAAGTCTTTCTCATTTTTAATAATAAAAGAATATTGACTCATCACTGAATACAACGTGAATGAAAGACTTCTAGTCGTAGTTGAGCTTGAGTTTTGTTTACACCTACCAGATGGGAGTTGGTTAAAAGTAGTGGCAGATAGTAAATGAGTACAAGGGATGGCAGATAATTAAAAGTTTTAATTATACAGCGACGCTCGCGGTACAGCTCATAAAATTTTTCTAGTTTCTGTACGCAAGGAAATTGTAGCGAAATTTGAACTTTTCGAAAAGAAGACGAAAGACAAACTCGTACCACTTCCTCTCTGTTTACCAGGTTTACCTGCTTTGGTAAGATGAGATGGAGTTGAACGAGTTTTCCTGTCTGCTTTCGCGAATGACAGTTTCCTCTAATCTTTTTTAATCTTACTGCCTCCCGAACTTTCCACTTTCCGTTATGGAGAAGGATATATATTGAGACCTCAGAAGTCAAAGATTAGCTGTAAATGGACGATTTTGCTGTGGAGGTGGTAGCTTAATGTGAGCTTAATGCTAGCTTAATGTAAGCTAGCACTTCCAACGTCTTAATTCGCAAATTAAAAAAAATCAATTGCCCCATAATTTCCACAATTAAAACGGAAACTACTTATCCTATCAAAAAATGGTTCAGGGAGAATTTGTAGATTTTTTTAAAACAAATAATTACTTTTCTTGTCATTTTCTCTGTATCTCGAGTTATTTGGTAGTGCGTTCAAAAAGAAACATTTTTCACCTCTAGACTATCTAAAAAGTACATATATTCTCTGATGAGAATGTAAAAATAATAAAGCTACCCTCAAGCTTAAGGGAAGCTCACGCTTTGAACATTAAGTAAAAACACGTGTCGCATATTTTTTGATGGGCTATAACATATTACATAGAACAGAGATAGCGAAATCGACGAGATGCACCTGGGATACTTTTCTTGTAAATTTTACCCTTCATTCCATATTCCATTATATCTATAACTGATTTGTAACTGATATGCCGAATATTCTTGATCGTGCTCGATAACCTAAGTTCAAAATAAAGTGCGTTCTACGGTAGATCGGATTTATCACAGAGATTTGTCAGCAGAAACTATTGATTTTCTCTAATGGCGCGTGCTGCTATGACCGAATCATTAGATACGGATGTCTGTGCAAGTAGTATGAATTAGTGTACGAAGTTACGTACACTAGTATGTAAGTTACTATACATATAACGCTTATATGCATGTTTGTGGATCTCTGCTCGATGATCAGATGGCCTCTGTAAACTGAACGTGCCTAGTATCAAACGGAAGTGCAAGTGCAAATATTGTATTAAGCAGGTATATATGTTTATAAGTATAATGTTATCTATGATAATTACACTTTAATTATAGCAATATTATACATTATGGCCCGTGAGAAATATTGCATGGACAATTAATAATATTCAAATATTAGCTGTTAAGTGCAGGTAGTAATTACCATATGAGTAAATGGAAATAACCCCGTTTTTCCTCCCAATTTTTACTTTTTGAAAAAAAATAATAGTGCACAAACATCCATGTTCAAGTTCTTTACGTTTCCAGACGTAAAGAACTTAATATTGTACATGTACAATATTATTTTATTTTAAAACTAAAAATTGTGAGAAAAAAACCGGGTTATCTAAATTTGTTCTTATGGTAACACGTACATGTCCTTAAGGGGTTTTATGGTACTTTATGTGTTTTATGGAATTTATAAGTATATTACGAAATTTAATGGTATTTTAAATGATTTAACAATATTTTATGGGGTGTTTAATTGATTTTTGTCTTATTAAATTTAATTACTTGTTAACTACTCATTTTTTATTAACCCTGATTCCCAAAATTTTTGGTGGCTCGCACTAAGGTTAAGGGCCTCAGCCTTATAACCTTAGTACGTCATAACCTTAGTACGGTTATGACGTGCACAAGGTAGAGGGTGAAGGACCCAGCATAGAAACATCTAGTTTCGACGATTTAATGAAGCCGTGGACAGCTTTTGATGACAACATATCGTCAGGAGACGATGATTATCAGAATGACCGAATGTAGGAATGTAGATTTTCCGTAGTTTAGTAACATAATTGTAGATAAGGCGTGGGTGTAAGTTAGGTTTGGGTTCTCACGGGCACCATTCAGAAGAGAGAACGATATTGAGGGATGAGACCCTCAGCGATCCCAAGAGTCAACAGACCTAATTGTACTCTTCACTGAGATACGATGAACTTTCTACGTGTATAATTGACTTGTGTCTTATTAAATTTAATTAGTTCTTAACGACTTATTTTTTTATTGACCCTAATTCCCACATAAATTTAAAGAGGTTTCACGAGATATATTGGCATTTCAAGTAATTTGAAGAGGTTTTATTAAATTTATTGTGATTTTTCGAAATTTTGAAGAATTTTAAGAGACTATAGGATTTTATGGCATTTTATAGAATTTTATCTTTCATGTGAATAACTTTAGACTCTTTTCATAGTTTTATGTGTAAAACGACTTTTGAATCAATCTGAAAAGTGAATTCACCATCAAATTATAGAATTACTATCTACACGGAGAAAACTGAATATTAAATCGTAATATCTAGCTATTTAACTATGGGACGACTATCTATCTAGATATTTAGATATAATATCTTGATATTAAAACTTAATATCCAGATATTCTAACATCCAATATTTTAATATCTGCAGATATTAAGTTTTAATATCAAAATATTATATCTAAATATCTAGATAGTCGTCCCATAGTTAAATAGCTTATAGATATTACAGTTTAATATCCAGTTTTCTCCGTGTATATTTGCGTAATTATTTTTTGAAAATTTAAAAGCTTATTAATAACCTGTTTATGGCATTTAAGATTAATCTGGTCTTTAAATTTAAATTTAAAAAAGCCTCCAACTTTCATGTGATAGAAACCCAATCTCTAAAAAAAATTAGTAAATAGCAAAAGCATCACTTCGAATCAACTTGATATACGAGCGAGTGAACAATATGAACTAACAAATATTTATATGATTTTTATTATGATATTGTTAACTATTTTTTTAAAGGAAGTTAGAATTACTTTAAATAAAAATTACAGTATTTCTGACTTAAATAAATAAATTGGCCATGGTAAAGTCAGGGAATTCGAAAAATACATTTCTGTGGCCACCCTATCCATTGAAAATAAAAATGTGAAAATCTCACTTTTTTATTCGCTTTAATTCTCTCGGACTCGTAATTCGCGAGAGTTTGTAAGAGAAACACGTATATATCGTTCCGAAAGACAATTTATTGCCGCGATTGCTATAGAATCGATAAAGATGAACCGGTATAAGTCATTGAAACTTGGAAGACCACACTCGTGCACGCGGCAAAGCGTAAACGAAACCAATAATCGTTTTCCGTATAATTCGTCACCGACAATCAACTGAAAAAATGTCAGTATTTCTGCAGCGCACATTACGTTCTCGATTACGTTATTGCGAATGAACGAATAAATAACCGATAAGGTCTTCCACGATTCGTAACAAGTGCAACTCACTTTTCGTCGGATTCCTGTTCACGTATGTCGTGTCGATAAGATAGAAAATAGCGCAAAGATATAAAACGCGTCATAGAATGACTTCTCTCGCCAGATCTCACACTCATGCTGATCCTTTCTTTCTTCTTTTTCTCTCTTCTTTTTCTTTTTCTTCTTCTTCTCCTCCTCCTCCTCCTCCTCCTCCTCCTCCTCCTCCTCCTCCTCCTCCTTCTTCTTCTTCTTCTTCTTCTTCTTCTTCTTCTTCTTCTTCTTCTTCTTCTTCTTCTTCTTCTTCTTCTTCTTCTTCTTCTTCTTCTTCTTCTTCTTCTTCTTCTTCTTCAATGGTG
>CAJFCP010000173.1:506750-536364 GCA_904066005.1 Synergus itoensis
CTTCTTCTTCTTCTTCTTCTTCTTCTTCTTCTTCTTCTTCTTCTTCTTCTTCTTCTTCTTCTTCTTCTTCTTCTTCTTCTTCTTCTTCTTCTTCTTCTTCTTCTTCTTCTTCTTCTTCTTCTTCTTCTGCTTCGTCCTCCTTTCTTCCTTCTTTTTATTTATTTTTATTTTGTCATCCATTTGCTCCTGTGCAAACGTGTTTTGACGTGCACGATTCATCCGGTGTTATATTACTCGACACTTATCCATTGGCGCTCCAATTGTTTGTATAACATTCCATTGTCTATTACGTGTGAATTAACAGCGATTCGAGAAGCTGAATCATTCACACTGTTCGATATAATCATTTTTCTGGGATTGGCTCTTTGTCGTCGAATAACTAGAGTATGAGAAATCAAGAGCACAAATGCACTCCATTGTCATAGAGTACACGTGAAGAAGGGCGTTACATTCTTCTTTAAGAAATGCATCATCTAGAAAAGGGGCCAAATTACTTTAAAAATTTCCACCTGTTAATGAACTAATTAACTTCTCCTCTCAGAAATGTTTTCAATTGAAATGAAAGAAAATCTAACCATCCATAAATCAATACTCTATTTCCATAAAAGTATATTTGTATATAATTCCTTGAAGCCATTTTAAAACTTTTGAGATTTGTTTAAAAACACTTTCTCTCGAAAGTTAATTTAATTTCAAAACCACTTTAACTATGGTGTACACTCAAAAATTAAGAAATAAATAACAGTATTTTTAAGAACTTTAAGTAACATTATAAAATATCATAAATTTTTTAAATATTATTTTTAAAATCTTCTACTTATAACAAAGAACTTTTGTGAAAATTGAATCAAATAAAGTATCTTTTTCTGATATCAGGTGAGCTCAAGTTACACATATCATAAATAGAGCTCTGTGAGTATATCGCCTTTAAGACATCGAAGTTGAAATAAATATTCTTAGTTTCACCATTATTTTTTGTTTTTACTAATGAGCATTTTATTACTTATTGCAAAATTTTTCCAATCATTTTATATATCTCCCTCTATCTCATAAAAAAATTATATCTGCAACACTTTTTCTACTCAACTAAAAACCCTTACCCGTTCCAACTATAGTTTTTTGAATTATTCCAGAGAACATGCATTGTAATAGAAATATTACCTATTAATAGATAAAACCAACAAAACAGTTTGGTGTGATTTGGCGAATGTATATTTAATTTTAGCTTGCACTGGATAATCGATAAAATTCCAGTACCATCATACCACTACATTAAATATATTGGTTATATCTTTTCGAATTACATGCTTTAAATATACGTTGTAGGCATGAGCGGTTATTTATTTTAATCCTTTGAGTATCTATTTTCAATAAACTCTAAACGTAAACCATGTCGACATGGCTGCCGAAATGAAAATTGGGTGTTATATTGGATGTTATATGTTGTATTCGCTACATGCAACCGAACATGCAACGAAATCTTAAAAAAAAAAAAAACCGTTAAAATCTCTCATTATTCGGCTTTTCGCCCTGATAAATACTAAATAATTGTTTTCTATAACCCCCAGATAGGGTTCCACTCCCTGCGCCCTGGACCCTTCCCCCCGCAACGCCGACATGGGCAACGTGCTTTTCATGGTCTTGTTGTCAAAAGTAACGTACAAATCTCGTGGTAGGCCCTTTTCATGACACTCTTTACTCATTCTCTCTGACTATTTATTGATTCTTTTTTAAAACGTAAATCATGCTTTGTTACATAAAGTATCGTGTGGACCATGCAGTGAAGGTCTTTATACGCCTCGCGAGTTTGCGTTACTCGTCTCGGCGTATAAAAACTAATTTTCACTACTAGGTGCACAATTTACAACTTTTTCAGTAAAGAAACCATTCTTCTGCTATTGATAAAAATCATTTTAAGAACACCAATTACTGAAATCAATAAATTATTGTAGAAATCATTGACACGAAGAATAATATATATTTTGAGATTAGGAAAATTTGCCTCTGAGGGTGGCGTCCCATGATTCCGTTTTGCATTGTATCATAAATGAGAGTAAAAGAGAAAAAAGTGTCCTTTTCTTTCTCATTATGACGCAATCATGGGACGCCACCCTAAGGCAATATTTCACGAAAACCTTCGAAATTCCTTACGGAATTCATTTAAAACCTCTTTAAATTCCTAAAAACCTGTTGAAATTCCTTACAATGTCACAAGAATATTCAAAATAATAAATCTCTTGAAAACAATTAAAATTCTTTAAGGGCATGCTCTTTTCGGACGACAAACCGATTTTTTTGGTGTTAACCATGTCCAAACGCAATGATATATATTGCTTTCAAACTTTGGAATATAGGAAATGGGACATTAAACTACGTTTGTATACTTAGTTGGAGTCATAATTTTGAAAAAAATCAAGTCGGTAAAGTAGGGACATGATTTTTTTTCAAAATTATAACTAAAACTGAGTATACAAGCGTAATTTAATGTCTCATTTTCTATATTCCAAAGTTTAAAAGCGATATATCATTCCGTTTGGACATAGTGAACACCAAAAAAATTTTTCTCAACCCACACAATCCAAGCGCAGAGCATGCCCTTAAGATCCCTTAAAATTATTAGAAATCTCATGAAATTCCATAATATCCTACAAAATTCTACAAAATCTTTTAAAAATTGAAAAAATCTTCTGAAATCTCTTAAAATTTTGCGAAATCTTGTAAAAATCATTTGAAATCCCTCAATAAAATTCCCCGAGAAACTTTTAAATAGTTAAAAAATTCCCCAAAATATTATAAGTCACAAAAAATCACTTGAAATCTATTAAAATCCTTTAGCTTTCTTAAAAATCTCTAAAAATTTCATGAATTCTTTTTAAAATCCTTTAAAATTCTACGAAATTATTTTAAAATATTAAAAATCTTTGGAATTTCATAGGAATCACTTGAAAATCGTCAAAATCCACTAAAAATTACTAGAAACCTCTTGAAATTTCTCTCTAAAAAAGTGGTGTAACCAAATGGCTCGAACTTCTCTGCCTTGGTACATAATATACTATTGTATTCGATTTTAAAAGATATACTCTAACATGCCACATTTTCGAAACAATTGCGAATCGTGAATTGTGTTATAGACACGGGCGTGCCATTCTAGAAGTGATAATAACGTTTATGGATACAGATCAATTCATAGCGTAGACAGATGCATGATATCATGACTTATACATCATATATAGTATGCAATCGACCAGCTTGGTACCGCGATTAAACCACGTATCGAGTTCCTCGTGGGATTTGTGATTGCCGGGAAATGGATAAATAATTGACTGCATTTCAGTGTTACCAAATCAGAAGTTTTGTTCCTAGATTTATGACGATTTTTGTCAGTTTTGAAAGGTTATTTTTTCTTCTTTTTCTTAGAATTGTTTATACTTTCTTTTTTAATTTTAGGACCCCGTCAAGAAGCTATTTCCAAAATAAAACCGCTTAACTGAATTATTCGGGAAGAAAACTATCCACTGTCTGGACTATTTCTGCCAAACTTAGGGTAAGCCAAACAAACGAAGAGATCTTGCTGGTTCAAGCGGTCCAGGTTCCACGCCACTTTGTGTAAATACCTTGATGAAATTCAGTGGAGTACCAAAGCGTTTTCGGTTCGACTATATATTGGCTGCTGGCGCTCCAAGCACGATGTCGTGACCCATTGCTATACCCATTATGTCCGTAGCTCTGAGTAGATTAGGTTTCGCACTGGCTCAATACAGAGCTCGAGAAAAAGAAGGGAAGCGATTAGAATGCAACTATGTGGGAAGGTGGTTTGCGAAAATCGCTGAATTCTCTCGAAATTATCAAGTATACTCCCAACGTAAGGGACTTACATTTTCTATAACTACCACGTTACACGCAGCTTTTAATATTTCATACTAGAAATATTACATTGTGTCTCTATTTAATGGATGTCACGAAATTAAATGGTAAAGGGTGTCCATAAATATATTTCTAAAATGAATCATTTGGTATTTATAAACTAAACAAGATATTGTAATACGACTTTTTTTTATCATGTTCATGTTTTTAACGAGTTCAAAAAGTGAATCACTTTTGATTCACTCGAATAAAATTTGTTAATGTTTGATATTTTGAAATGCTTCTCGAATATTTGTGATTTGCGATTTGCGGATGCGTTAATCATTAGGCGCTTCCAGTAAGATCCGATCAGGCTTGATCCCCGAAGGAAGTAGGGTCTGCTGGAGCCTGAAACAAATTCGTGCCATTCGAACGAGCGCGCCATGTTCGATCACAATAATGTCGTGACACGCTTCATCGAACTTTGGGTGGAGTCTGCAGCGTTTTATGACCAAGCCGTTGCAGACATTTGACTGAAATATATCTGGTCCAAATTAAAATCCATTTTTATTTTTTAATGCCGACATTACGCAGTATCACAATAGTAAAAAGAATCCGAGTAGAAATTGTACCGGGTCCCTAGTCGGGTTCTAACTATAATAATTTTCCACACTTTTATTAAGACTTCAGCTAGAACACGTAACTAACTTCTGAATAGTAGTTCGCCTCGCTGATCTATTAGGATGCTAATTAGAAATTTTAAGCAAGCCTTAGGAGATCAGCCATATTTATGCCAGAATGTTCATTATTTATTAATATAATATGAACTGTAAATCTAAAACAAGTTTGAGATAGAATATAGTAATTCATCTTCACTCTGTAAACACCTGAAATAATCTGAAATCACCCGAAATTATAATATCTTGCAATCAGATCAAGCTACTATAGTTTTAATCACTTGAAATTGCTTGAAATCACTATATATGTAATTTCCCTGAAATATAATCTATATGAATATAATCTCTATGAAATGACCTAAAATATTTATTTTTCTTATTTATTTTATTATAGAGTTTATATTATAAATTAGTTAACTTGATTAGGAAATAGAAAAAAAATAATAGAGGCACTGATCCCTCTGTAAATCTTGAACTTTGATACCAATAGATTCCCATTCTGATCTCTCGCTATCCAGTCCCACTGCAGTTTACTGTCGATTGGTGTGATAGGATACAAAATGAGCACGATTTCAGAAAATCCAAAAGCTTTCAATTTTAGAAGCAGCAGCCTGTGAGGATTGAGAAACCATATAAAATGTTTTACTGAAGTCAAATAGAATTATATTTTCTATTCATTTAAACGGTGTTAGACTCAATTTGTAACCGCGAAATTTGATTTCTCTATTTTACTGAACGAATAGCAGAAGTAGATATTTTTTTGCTCTACAGGAAATTTTTTCTTATTTTTCAAAAAATAAGTGTTTCCATAGAGCGAAAAAATATTTAATTATAATAATTATTAAAATTAAATATTTTTTCACAAACTTTATAATGCTTGTGTAAAACAAAGATTTCGAAATTTCACTTGAAAATTCAATTGTTTAATTTTATGCAAAAAGTGGATGTGGATTGAAATGGAGATAGAAAAGGATAGACAGATATACACGTACATAAATAGAAAGTGATAGAGAAGTGGAGATAGAAAGGGATAGAGAACTGGAGATTAAAAGAGATAGAAAGAGATAGAAAGGGATATAAAATAGGAGATTCAAAGATATAAGCGTGGATGTGGGATTGATATGGAGATAGAAAGAGATGGACGGGGATAGGCGAGAAATAGAAAGGTATTGGGAATGAAAACATCCATTCGCGCGAAAGGGACGCTGCGCTACCATTTAAACATGGCCGCCGAAAACATATGAATAATACGGAACAGTATTAATAATTAATTTAATTAAAAAAAGTGTTTAAGTTTATAAAATGGTCTTTTACTTGGACTTAGATAGTCTATATAGTTACGCAAGAGCTACACCTGCATCCAGGGGTGCGATTCTGTAATTTCACTTTCACCTCACTTCACGTCGTGAATTTACAAATGCCAGAATTGAAATCCGCCGTGAATTTTGACAAGACCTGAAGTGAGGTGAAAGTGAAAGTGAAATTACAGAATCGCACCCCAGCAGGAATATGATTGAAGGCCAAAAAATAATTATAAAAAATAAAAAATAATTATCAGCTCAGAATAGGGTTGCCACCTCGGCCGGTTTTCGCCGGTTTGACCGGCGCAAACATCTTGAGGCCGGCTGCCGGCGGAAGCGCGAAAAAGCCGGCCGAACTCTCGTAATGAGAAAAAAAAAAAAAATTGAATATATATTTTAAACTTTTTTAAACTCAAAGCGTGATTAATTTTGACCAACTCCACAATTTTTAAAGTCCTCCTACATGGCACTGATCATAAACAACCCTGGTGAGCAATTCTGTAACTTATAGTTCGAAAACGATTTTTGTTACCCCCCCTCCCCCCCGTTTAAACGAACTGCCGGCTAAAGTCCGCGAGAAAGGTGGCAACCCTAGCTCAGAAGTAATTTTCCTATTTATTACAACACTTATTTTTTTACTTGGATAATAATTTAACTTAAACGCTATGTTTTAGCTGGTTTTCGCGACGTTTTCTGTGCATTTACTATGCTTTCGACAGCCATATTTGTTAGTTCGCATAGACGCCGACAGTGTCGCATAACATGTTTAAATTCCCAATAAACATATCCTATAAAATATCCCAATAAACCTATCCCTTTTTATCTTATTGTTAGAGATAGAAGGAGATAGAAAGGGATAGGATTTCTATCTCTTTACTTCCAGTAGGGTCCCTGGCGAAAGTGTCAGATTAAAATCCATTGACATTGCTTTCGCTCATATTCACATCACAATCCACACTACCTGACACTACGTTATACCCCCGAAACCGACATTACGCGCGTGATTAGTGGGCTGCAGTCCACACAGGCGTCGATTTGAAAGTCATAAGAATATCATTGACAATTTTTTTGATAAGAGAAGTAGCTTTTGTTTTAATCGTGAAAAATATTATTAAAAAATCTTAAATTCAATTTTTCGGCCAAAATACTTGAGATTTACAAAAAAAAATATTACAAAGAAAAATGTTTGACTCTAAAAAGATGTGCAAATTTTCTATTGTCCACTTTTTGATAGGATGGGTGTTTTTCGTTTTATTCGTGAAAAATTGTATTAAAAAATCAAAAACTAATTTTTTTCTCTAAAAAAGGTGAGATACAGCAAAATAAAGATCCGGAATTTTATAACTTTGAGCATTCTCTAGTTTCGGATATTTCATCAAGTCGAAAATTTTCTGTTATCGGGATTTTTCAATTTGTAAAATTTTTTTTCAGGAATTTTATAGTATGGGAAATTTTATTTTTAGGCACTTTTCAGACAATTGACAATCCAATTTAAATTTTTGAATGTGACTCCCAAATATCAGGAAAATTGCATCCAATTTGTTTATAAACAATGTCTGTGACATTGATCAATTTCGTATTATAATTAAATTTCGAATTTAAGATAATATATAAATTGATTTGCAAACATTGCAATATATTTTGGATTAATTTAGTGGAACATTCGTGTAAATCAGTTTCATAATTGCCTTATTATGGAATCCAGATATCGCATCGGCTATAGAGACTGTGTATTCCTTTTCAACTGACATAGCTTAGAAAATGTTTAAGAACATTTCAAGAAAGTAAGGTTTAAAACTTATCAAAATGGAACTGAAAGTCGAAAGTTTATCTCGAATCACTTCCGCACTTCGTTCTAAAGAATTTGCGAGCCTTATTATCATAATACTGCTTTGCATGGAACAGTCTCGTTACGTGTTTGAATAAAACCAAGGTTTTTAACATCTCGAAAATACATTTTATTTTCTTCAAAAGATTTTACTTATTTACCCACTGAGTATGCAATTTTCCCTACAAGCAGGGTCTTTTTGCAGAGTCGACAGAATATCACTTTCAGGCTAATGTAGAGTACAATTACTTCAAAATATTTTTAAAACTTCTTAGTGAATTCCAAAGGACTTAGGTACAGGGAATTCTAAAGAATTTCAAAGAATTCCAAACAATTCAAGGTGGATCCTGGAGACTGTTAAAGTGTTCAAAAAGGAATCTAAAGAGTTCATGGTGAATTATAAAGACATTTATAGGACTCAAAATAAATTCCAAAAAGTTCAATAGAAAATACCAAAGAATTCCTAAGAATTCGTAGTGAAGTGTGAAGAATTTATGCTAAATTCCAAAGAAATCTCAAGAAATTGTAGTGAATTTTAAAGTTCTCATTGTCAATTCCTAAAAATCCAATGTAATTTCCATCAAAGAATTAATGTTGATAATTGATATAATGTAAAAAAAAACTATAGGATAGAGTCTGGATATGGATCAATGTTTTTGGTTAGTGTCATACATTTATTACAGTATTATACTATATTTTCCGAAAGCAAAAGGTGTAGTCTCTTAATGAGTAAATATTTTCACTTTTCGAAACATAGGTGGGGTTGTACTATCATTTCAAAACACTATAGGGAAGGGTTTGGATTTGGGTCAATATTTTTGGTTAGTGTATACATTTTTGTTGACACACTTTGTGATGTATATTAAACTCGCCACTGGTTTAATGTATTGAATTTTATAATTGCATTTCCAGCTTGTTAAATTGAACTCTTAACTTGATTTGAAAAATAAAGCGAAATAAAACGCGAATATGACAACCACAAGGCGACGCGTGATCCTTTTGCAGAAAAAGAAACTGGTTGAAAAAATGTGAGCTACGACATACGTCTACGTAATTTCGCTTCTTGCCTTATATTTTTTCCTGGTTCGATATTGGCTGCTGTTCGTAATATTCCTGGACGATACTGACGTCGTTTCTCACTTGGAGCCAATAACCACGATTGTAGCCTGTAAAGAGGACGTCAGCTCTATTCCCTTTATTCGTCGACGCTCACTAGGGGTAGTAAAGGTCACAGAGTGGCGGTTTCGAAAGAAAGTAATCATTCCTTACTGCCGGCGCTATTACTGCGAAAGTATTAAAAGTTTCCTTAACTCGTTCGCATTTAACGAAATATTCTTCGCCAGGAGAAAAAGAGAGCTTTTTCAATTTTATTTCGCTTAGTTAGAACGGAAATTTACCAAGTTTAGACTTCGGATTAATTCGGATAGGAATTTTACTTTTTACTTCGAATTGCCATGGTTCTGATTCATTCGTTTTGACTTGAGAAGCATCGGATTGATTCGAATAGTAATAGTATTTTTTATTTTGGATTGCCTCGGATTTATTCACATAGGATTTTTAAATTTTCACGGATTCGCTGAAACTTGAAACTGCTGATTCGCTCGGAACTATTGAATTTCAGTTTCTTTAATAAGAAATTGCGTTCACGTCGCGCGTCTCAGAGCCAGAGGCTAATAAGCGCGAACCCTATAAGTTTGAGCTGTGGTTTAATACTCCAGGAACCTCTGTCGTATTCCTGGATCGCGACGTATATTCGACTGAGCAATAAAAGTTCTATTAGTTAGTCCTTCTGGAAACACGTGTGCATGGTACTAACGCAAAAGGAATACTTCCTCATCATCCAACTACACAAGGTATGCCGAGAAAGACTGCGGGAAGGTTGGGAAACGAGGTGCTGCTACAAATAGGGTTAGTTTCACGTCACCGTGAACAAAGTTCATTTCCAAGCTCGGCGCTTTTGATTTCTATAGGTAAAACCGAGTTAATGCCTCTGAGAACTTGGCACAGGGAAACTGCTGCTGCTTTTGAGAACCTTATTTGCTCGCTCTTTTTCAACTTAATTCTTCGTCAGTAATTAACAATACAGCAGAATTTGTTTGAGAAAAGACGCAGTAAAGCGCATGATACATGCGATTATCACTATACAAAGGCAATAATACATCTTTTTTTTTGTTGGATGCAAGCTTATTTAAAATTGCAGTACCGGGGTTAGCTGATCAACTAGTTCTGTGTGGTCATCACAGGTTTTTTTTTTTTTCACGCTGCAGACAATGCTATTTTATTCAATTAATTTTAATGTTATAAAACAACATTTGATGTATCTTTTATGGAATTTTCAGAGAAAAATATCATATAATAATTCTAACTAAGAATGTTTTGTTATCAAGTATAACACCATATTTTAAATAATAATTTTCTTTTTGTTTCAGGTAAGGATACAAAATTCTGATGAATCTTAATGCGAATATTATCTATTTGATGTTCAACTAAATTTATTGTTGCAGAAGGTAAGATTTTTGAAGACACAAAACCAAGGGTATATTTTTTAATTATTCACATTCATAATAGAGGTGAAACTGATTATTACAATTTTAAAAATCTAAAAGTAAAAAATTGACCAGCTAAGCCCTCCTATTTTGTTTATCGTCGTTGTACGTTGCGTGGTTGTAATAACTGACCGCAATAACGGGAATTTAGTCAAGTCACTTTTCAGAGGTAACATTCCTAAGTGCAGAAACTGTCACTGGAGCTGATAGTCCTTATCTCGAATCGTTCGCGCAAACTTTCACACGAGTTTCAAGACCTTTCACCAAGATTCAAACAGGTTTGCAAACTTTTAATTCCTAGACTGATTTGAACAGCTATTGAACACGATGCACTGAATGAAAAAGGGTGAGAAATATAAGTGCGAGAGGCAGAAATCATTCTACATTCTTGAAAGATAGTGTTGGCTGATGTCTTGACAGTAAAAATTACTCGATTTGTTCCATTAAACTAATTGCTTTTAAATATATATGATGTAGATTACAATAGACCTTCCCAAGAAAAAATAAATGATTCAAAAATTGCTTTATAGTTATAATCATCCTAACGAAAACATTGGATAGAAATCCTACCCATGAAATAAATGCGAGTTAACCAGAACAAACTTTCCAATCCTAAAGGAATCTGGGAAACAAGTTATTAGTTTACTATTTAAAATTTGGTTGTCATTGAGAGGAAACGTGAGAAATTCATATGCTCGTATCTTACTACGCATTTAATAAAAAATTTTCCTGATTACAAATATACCGCAATGACTCGAGTGCGTTTTGCTCTAATTGCCGAACGATATAAACATCTGCATTGTAATGACGTAATACTGATGGAATATCTGCGTAAGTGCATCGCCAGATGTAGGTCAGATTGTGAACTTGCGTTGTTGTCTTATTCTGCCAACTGACTTGTGAGTGACGCGGCATGCAGCATGCGGCATTGCAACTCACATTGCATGACGAAGTCGCATTTTCCACAAATCGTTCAGCATTACTGGTAGTCCAATGATTGTTACTTTCTCATTAATATAAAATATCTTGGATACTTTTCAATTTTGTTTTAATGATTTATTTTTAAACATTTCCGTTGGTCAGTAAAGTATGAAAGAGAGAAAAAGTTCTCACATCCATTTTTAATCATCGAAGCAGATCTCAATCGCAAAAATTATCTTCGACCTTCATATCTTTTTAGAACTTATTCTTCAAATATTCTTTGAATCTTCTAGAACTGAATGCCCTTTTTAATGAAACTTTTCTTTTATTTGACTAACAAAGCAACACGCGTGCGATTACTTCGTTTTATTTCTTGCAACTTCAAGTCATTTAAAAGAGGTCTATACGATTTTCAAATGATTTTGATAAAATTAAAAATATTTTTAGGATTTTTAACAGATTTCGTAGAATTTTAAGGAATTTCAGGATATTTCGTGGAACCTTAAAAGAATTCATGCAGTTTTATGAGTTTTGTTTTAAGAATTCTAAGGGATTTTAAATGTTGCAAAGTTTTGAGAAATTTTAAATTGCTTCTAGAAATTTCAAGAGATTTTAACGAATTTTAAGGGATTTCTTGATATTTCGTGAAATTTTTGAAAGCTTTGCAAATCCTTGGAAATTTTTAAAAATTGATGAAAAACATTTGAAATCTCTTTAAATTTTTGAAAATCTCATGAAATACATCTAGGGGAGAGAAGGGTACAGAGGACCAGCGGGGCACAGGGGTTCGCTTCAATAAAATTGTATTTTGTTGTGCCACCTTTTCGTAATGGCCATAATTATATTGTGAAGCGGAAATTGGCCAATCTGGAAACGAGCCGGCGGCGCAGCAGCCAGGACAATGATTCTTCGGATTGAGATAACAAGTTGGGTCTTTACCATAGAGATATAAGAATAGAGGTGAAAAGGCATGCACTGAAAGTGTCTCCCTAATACACTGCGGAGAAAAGGAGAAAGGAGATGAAAGGGACACTTCCTATCTGTCTCTAGTGACGCATACACATGCGGCGCGATTAGAGAGAGACAGGAAGTGTCCCTTTCATCTCCTTTCTCTGTCTACTAGGGGGACACTTCCACTCATTGGAGAGCCCATGGAGTATAGACATAAGGAGACCAAACTGTAATGCATGTACTTCACGTAAAACGTGCACTTTTTTGTTGACAGAAGTTCGCACACACACACATGTACAAAATCACACTTACATATAGTACAGACCTTCCCGAGTGCAGCGTGCCATTCGCACTTTAAAAAAAATATGGCTGCCGTTAATGTTTTTGTTTTGACAGGTCACTTTAAACTGCGATTTTTAGACTACTATGGATGAGCTAAGTAATATATTTACAATTATTAAGAGTATATTGGACTGTATTCATAAATATTCTGCGTGTGATAGGTTTCCTCCTGCGGATATACGAGTATAATGTTTACATGACAACGGCAGCCATATTTTTTTTAAAGTGCGAATGACACGCCTCACTCGGGAAGTTCTGTACTATTCGTACGTGTGAATTTGTACATGTGTATGTGCGAACTTCTGGCAACAGAAAAGTGCGTGTTTTTGAATGCACTAGTTTGGTCTCCTCATGTCTATACTCCATGGGAGAGCCTATCCTTTTCACCTCTATCTATAATATCTCTATGGTCTTTACACTTGAATGAAGAAGGTGAGGTCGCAGAGTGGCGAGTGGTTCACGGGAAACTTTCGGTCGGATTAACACAACTTGGTGTATAGCTACTCGAGTGGCACGAGCTACGCACGCGATCTACTTGCGTGCGCGGACAGATTTATGCCACTGAACGAATGGCAAACGGTTGCTTGTGGCATGGCGAAGGTCAACGTCTTGATCAGCGCTCGGCGTCAGCAGCTGATCGTTCTACTATTACACGACTTTTTCACCTGTCTTGTAAACTTCAATGATCTTATGATACAGCTGTTCAGCATAGCTAGTACATATACAAATTTCTTTAAAACTGTGTCATCTTTTCATTTGGGATCACGTAAAATTACTGAAATCTAAAATTTCCGAAATTAAAAGTTTTATTGCACTCAAAAAAATTCCTAATTATAAATATGTAGCTCATTCCAACACCAACTGCGGTACATAATGTAGGACTCATGAAGGAAATTATTACATTTAACAGATGAGGCACTTCTCATTTGTATAGACGCATATATTGTTATTGTATAATTAATATCCACTTAACGAAATATTGTACGGTATTCGTAACTATTATGTCAGGGAGGAGCCCGTGTTATTTTAGATGTCCCTCGATTATTTGGTTAAATTTTCAGCTTGCCTCTATAACGAAACAGTACACAACGAAATGAGTGCTTTCTGCGGTGAGCGTGTTTGCCACTTTTGCACGTGTATATAATGTTAATGATACGGTATAAACTCCACACCTCGGACACAAAATGGTAACGCGAAAACAGAACAAATTGGTTATACGCACTAGTAGTTCACAAAACGCGCCAATTTTAAAACTAAATTAATCGAAGCTTGAAATTTATCAATTCTGCATCCTCTATGCAAGGCTGACTGAATATTAATAACAATGAGGTCGTACGATGTGGATAATTCCAATAAAATATTCAATATTTAAAAAAAACGCTTGCTTATCAAATCGAAATATAAGGGCATATTCGCAGACAATTTTTATCCCTTTCTCATTCCTCCCTGTATTATAATTTTAAATTATCCCCTGCAAAAGTTGCGTCATTATAAACTATCGACATCTATATGAATCCGCTCTTATATGTTTACAAATTTATCATATAATCTTGTTAAAGGTTCCAAGTAGGGCGCCAATTTGTTAACAGTGACCGTTGTGTTGTTTGTTATTATGTGCCTCGTTGCATCATTAGCTCTTAACATTAGCAAATTGATCAGATTTGTTTATAAACTGCGAAAGGACTTCAGCAGATTTTAGAATGGAGTGAAGTACGTCTGCCGAGTGGATGGAGCAGATGGTAGGTGGAAAGAAGGAAAATATAAGATGCGGAAGTTCTTGCTGATTCTAAGAAAGAGCAGGAGTCATCTATGGAGAGGATCCATCAGGCGGTGGGTGGAAAGAAGGGAAATAGAACCTGCGGAGTGGATCCAGCAGGTGGTGCGAGCGGGTGAAAAGAAGAGGAATAGAGCCGGTGTAAATTCCAACAGATCCCAGAAGGTATTCATTATTTTTTATATATATATATATATATATATACATTATATAGCGGAATATTTATTATAAAATACATATTAAAAAACGGGAGGAAAGTGAACGCATAAAAAGACATAAGGATCAACGGAGGAAAGCTCCAATAAACTTAATAATGTATAATAATCAAAAGTTTGTGTCAGCGATTATTGCGTTAACCTATAAGAATATACCTTTATGGGAGTTTCGCATCATTTTCAATGTTTTTTGTTTAGCCCATAAGCATGACTTTATCGCTCGAACGTTAAAGTTTAATTTTACTCAAGGAGGGTGAAAATACTGAGAGTGATAATATTCAGCACTTAAAGCACAGAATTTGAAAGTGTGGACAGTTAGTCGAAGCGTTCTAAGATGAAAACTTTTCAATAATTGCCACCGCGACGGTTATAATAAAGAGCATAAACGCAAAATTAACGCGAATACGTGCTGTGCGCGCGTCTATTATTCGAAAAGTTTCGAAGGCTTTAATGGCTTTTAGAAAGGCGAGCATGGCGTCCCCAAAAAGTCATTACAACTCCCAGAACGCTCAACAGAACTCTTGGTCGTGAGGATGAGAACTCCTATCTCTTGTATTCTTTCTCGCGCCCTCGTTACTGCCCATGACAATCACTTGGTTCAATTTATTTGTTTGTAGAAAATTATCGAACCATAAAAGTAACTTATCCAATTCACTTAAACGTTTCAAAATCGTTGATGATTTCTATTTAATACGAAATGAAAATAATGCAAATTTTGCTTTTCGCTTTTGTTAACTAAAAGATAAACGATTGTTTGTCAAATGCTCCAAATCCAAAAAATATTCTAAAATTAATTTAAGTCTTTTACACTCGAGTCTGTCAAATGTCAATTTCCCAAATCTCAAGTTCTCCCAAATGTCAAAACATGTTTCTCTCAAATGTCAAGTCCGTCTTTCTCAAATCACACTTGTAACCACTGCGCACGCGTTGCGTTCGCCATCTGATTGGTTGCTATTCGCACGTAATTTAAAACGCTAAAAAATATTATATTATACACAATGCGCACGCGCAATTGATGTGACTATAGAGATAAAGAATGTCTTAACATTTGGGAGACTCGAGTGTAATCTGAGAAATGTACACTTTAAAAATGGAAGAATTGAATCTTGAAAGTGCTTAAAATTAGAAAATATATAAATCATAGGTATTTCAAGAATTTGCGATCGATGGTCCCTTTTTCCGAGCTCTACAAATTGCCGATATTGTTACTACTCGATTAATATAATAGTTTTGAATCGTAAGAAGTTAATTAATCATGAAAACGTTCTATCGGCCGCTAACGTGAGAGCCAATAAATATTCTTTCATCTTATCACCGGTTGTAACCAGATCCAAGTTATCGCGAGCAATTATCGTGCTGCCGAGTGCATCTGCGGGCAGGCTTACCACCCGTCTAATCCAGGCTTTCGAAAGCAAGAGCTTCTGCCAAGCGTCCTTTGCTCAAACCGTAAATCACTCCGTACCAGTTTGCGCGCGCGCATATCTACGAAAGGGGTATCAGGAGCCAAAAAGAGATGAACATACAAAAAATACAATACAGTGGAAGTCTGTAAAGTGGTGTAAAATAGTTGTTCTCTCATCAAATGTTTAAATATAGGGGAAATCACCTAACAGTACTGTCGTAGAAGTTAAAAAGACACTTATGTCTGTTCAGCTTAGAACGTAGAAAATTAACGAAAACGGTTTGCGAAAAGAGTCAGTGGCGTAACTATGTAGTAGCGAAACCCCGCATTGCGGGGAGGCCTCCTCCTCTGATGGGCCTCTCAGACTGTTTAGAAAAAATAAATTTCACTCTGTATTTCAATTTTTATTTTTTAAATTTAAATTTATTCAAAAATTGTTTCTTTTTATTTTCAAAGGGGCCTCCTAAAAATTTTTGCGGGGAGGCTTCCAATTTTTAGTTACGCCACTGAAAAGAGTGTGGAAAAAGTGTTTGGAAACAAGTCGTGAGAAAAATAGCATGAAAAGAGTGGGAAAGGAGGTTTGAAAAAGTTGAGAACCGAAAAAAGGGATCATAAATTTTGATGTAGAAAGTTATTTGGAAAAATAAATGAAAAAGGGGGCGCAAAGGGAGATGGTTAAAGGCAAAAGATAAAGAAAAAAATGGTGGGAAAAGAATATTTGGAAAAAGGTGTTAGGTAAAGCTATGTAAAAGTTATGTAAAGATCATAGGAAAAGAATTATGGAAAAAAGGTCAGAAAAGAATTTGAAGAAAGTGAGTTGAAAAAATAAAAAAAAAAAATGAAAAATGGTGTTAATACAGTACAGTTTCATAAAATGAATAAAGTTACGTAATTAAAGTAAACAAGTAAAATAAATCTTGATTTAGTTACACACGAGGTATATACATTCAAATTCCACACTAAAATATAACTTCTTTCTGCAAATTGTATTTTTTACTTTTTAATAAGTGCTGGGTTACTCTAAGAATAACTGCTATAAAAAATTTAACAACCGCGGATAAACTTCCTGAATTTATTTGAAAAATTCCTCGCTTAATTTGCAGCAAAGGTCGCAGTCATTAAATATCTCGTATAAACTAAAGTCCCGGAAAAATCTTCAATTTCACCTCAGCAAAATTTCTCCTTGCTTTCCGTTGTATTCTATAAGCAGTGACCTTTCTCTGGTGCATTTTTTGACAAAATATTAAGTGAGCAATGAGTATCTTCTCTCTCTCCCTGTCCCTCTTTCCACCCTTCATCCGTCTCTCTATTCCCACACGCCTTCTCTTTCTTTCTCTCTCTCTCTAATTACCTAATAATCAAATTAATAATATAGATAAAAAAAGATAAAAAGAATAATCCCAATTATAATCAAGCGAAAATTCTCATTGCTCATTGCTTAGTGTTCAGTGTTCAGTGTTCAGTCAGTTAGTCGTTATATGTTCTGTTCGTCACAGAAGTTGCACCACATTTACGAGCACCAGGGATTAATGATTAATAAATGAAAAGCGTAATTAAATGTCCGCAGCAGTGGACGGCGGACGTGTGGGCGCTACGCGACATTGTAATTAAATCAAAGTTTCTAATTAAATTTACCATCGACAAATCGCAGGAACGGAACGCTACTCCTATTTTCCCGAAGGGAATGATCCCGTCGATTAAAGGACGAGCAAAGCTGGGTCGCAGGTCCACCCCATCCGGTGCCAACTTCCCCTTGCCTCCTTTTACCCACCGGCTTTAATTAACCCAACTCGGGTGTTTTTACGCGCTTGGCGTATCGTTTTGTATCCTCGCTTTTTCGCTCTTCTGTACTTCCGGGAAATGACATCTTGGAGCTATGAAGATTTTATACAAACAAGTCCAACTCTTTTTCCTGTGTATAGGTACGATTCTTTCCCAGTGGGACATGTAATGGATAAGACTGGCCATTATTTGTAGGAAAACAGACTGGCCTTGGGGAAACATTATCTTGTATCATAGACTTTACCATTTTATTGTCTTCTGAGATAAAAATGCATTTTCCAATTTCGCTTGGTATTTTACTCGTAAAACTAGGGTTTAAATCCCCAAAAGGCACTTATCAAAGATTTTTTTAAACTATGAAATGGCTCTCTTTCCATTGGTAATTCACATATCCTATCTTACACACTCAGAGAAAAGATTGAGTTGATTCAATAAAACAGTTTGTTCGTTGTAACTAAAGAATTTAGTGAAACCGTCTTTAAATTTCGTGCCCGCTGGATTGATTATATAAGCAGTAGGTTTCTACAAAAGTATATTTTAACCAAAAAAACTATTTTTCTCTTTATTAATTACGTAAAAGGAATCAAAATTAGATATTCAGAATTCAGATCCAAAATTCGTGTTTATCGGTGTAATTTTAATTGATTATGTCGGATTTCAAAAGATTTCAAGGATTTTGATAAGATGAAAAATATTTGAAAGTGTTTTGAAAGAATACGAGAGATTAAAAATTTTTTTAAATATTTCAAACATTTCCCAACGTGGAAGAGAAGTGAGTGATGCTGATCTTGTCGTTTTGTAGTGATATTATATACCCCTATCTTAATTATAGTTCCTAAACTGTGCGACGAGTTAGTATAGTATATACAAGTATACATAACTCGGTAGATGCTAACAGTTGTTATATAGCTTGATGTAAGGCTGATGGAGAGGAAAAGAAGTCCCTGTTGTTGGTAATCCACGACAAGTACTGCTACTCCATAACAAGAGCACCTGGCGTTTACGCCCGTTTTCGATAAACTATACGTTAACAGGCGACACTCGGTGCTGGCTTTCATATTTGTTTTACTAACAAAGAGAAGTATACGCTCTTTATTTTCAGAAAATCCGACTTTAACACTGAATTTTACTTACACAAGTGAGATCTTTATGAAGGAAATAAAACGACTTTACGGCAGAGAACATAACACTTTTAAGAGACAATATTACCGATATTTGCATAAAGAGGTTAGAGCTTTAAAAAATGGATAAGTGAAAATCGATTTTAAAATAATTTATGAACTGACGGGAAAATTGCAAAAAAATCTTCTACCAATCTAAAAAGTAGGATATAAATACAAAAAAAAAAATTACAAAAAGTGGCCCATACAATAGGGCATACAAAAAAGTTCCAAAGTACCAAACATGTTTTAGAAAGTAAGATATAAATACCAAAAAAGTTTTACAATAGCCCCAAAGCAGACTTAAAGAATAGGACAAATTACAAAAAGTTACAAGCAAAATAGTTTTTAAAAAAGTCTTAAAAAATAGGACATAAGCTTATGTCCTATCTCTTAGGAAGTATTTGGAGCTTTTTTGGTACTTTGTTGTACATATGTCCTATTTTTAAGGGACATTTCTGGGACATTTTTGGGATATTTTTGGAACTAACATATTTTGGTACTTATGTTCCATTTTGATTTGAAATCCCATTAGGATCCTAAAGGGACTTTTTTTGTTCCTCGGTTTAATAAAAAAGAAGTATTGATTTTTTCAATAAAAAGAATTTCATCCAGGTGCTAAAATATTCTTCTTTATCAGTAAAATTATTAAATAAAATAGCGTAACAGTTCTGTTGTAAAATTTAATATTGAACCTCTTCGAACGTGAATAAAATTCACTTCTGCAATCTGCTGAATCAACAAAAGAATGTGTATTTTTCTGTCGAATGAAAGTTACTGTCGAAACATTAATTTCGTTAAAACGGATGAAAAATGCATGAGATACTACGAAAAGCGATATTTAATATTTCCGTACGTACACGCACGTTTTTGCAACGAAATTTATGTACAACATCTCTCATAAACGAGCGGGGCTAGATTTTGAATAAATATAGTGATTATCATGATCCATCGAGCGCATGAAATATTATCTCTATGCATATTATTATCTATGGTGATATTGTTGAAAATTTCCTGTTTGGGACAAAGGAAATGGATTGATTAACGTGTAATAGTACAGTTCAGTGAATGGGAATTAACTTAATACACTCACAGGGATTTTATACCTTTAATAGATTAACCTGAGTAATTCCAATTAGTTCAACTCATATCATTCGATTATATTGAATTTCTACTTTTTTTAGACCAACTGAAATAAAAAAACTCTATTTTTTGGATATTAAGTATTTTTATATTGAGTATTAAGTATTTTGGTTCTATTAACCAAAATTTGGTTGGCTCAACAAAATAATTTGGTTGCTATACAGCCAACAAAACATTTTGGTTGAGCCAACCAAACTTTTTTGTTGGGTCTTTTTGTTGGCTCAACCAAACTGTTTTGTTGGCCCAAAAAAATTATTTGATTGACACTAGGTATTGTTCAATTAATGAACTGTTTTAGCTTGTTTTTAAATGATTGTTATGTTATTTTTACTTAAATTATATTTATTTATACTAACGCAAGCTTTTTACGATAAGAAAAATCGAAAAGAAATTTTTCGGCGACCGAGATTCGAACTACCTATAAACACTTATCTCTAACCTCTAACGTATCGAATGCAACTTAAACCACACGGCTAATCTAGCACTTATAATATTTTATAAAAATCTCAGCAAAGTATCACATAAGCAAGGGCTGGCGAACACGCATGCGTAGTCGTGCATCTAATTTGTTTGGTTGGGCCAACAAAACATTTTTGTTAGGCCAACTAAAAGACCCAACAAAAGAATTTGGTTGGTTCAACAAAATATTTTGTTGGCCCAACAAAATAATTTTGTGTTGACAACCAAAATTTGGTTGAGGCAACAAAAACTGTACAACAAAACGTTTTTGTTGTCATGACTAAATTTTTTTTTTCAGTGTGGAATGTGATAAGGGATTAACCAACATTTCTTCGAAAATAATATTATTAGCTAGAAAATTCTTAATAATTCAAATACACATCCTCGCAAAAATATTTTTTTATGACTGGTTTTTTTGAAATTCCCATAAAAAACGAAATCATCATGAGAAAGCAAAATGCTCAACAAATTAACACAAAATAATATAAATAGAATTAAATGAAACACCCGAGATCAAATTCACAGCTAGTCTACCTTTGACGTCTCTTTTCATTCCCTAGGTTGTAAAATATCACTTCCACATTTATCACAACATATGTTCATTTTCTCACAATTTATTTGAATCCCTCGTCCTTATTTCAACCTATAGCTTCATCGTCGAAAGCTCGACTATAAACCTGAGACTTGGTCTGAGAAGCTGAAAATGTGAATTTCATGTTTGAAGGTTTAAGAGTACCGGTAATCCTGTAGCTTATTCGTTAATAATTCAGGAGAACCTCTTTACAGCATACCAAGAACTTGATCACTTTACAATCGATTTTCGAAAACTTGAGAACATTTGCTTGCATATTTTAATCTTCCATCCCATCCCATCCCATCCCATCCCCAGATTCACTGTCTTTAGCCCTAGGCTATCCTATCTATGCAGATCGCAGCCCCGATTAAACCCAATGCTTTCCAAGTTATGGTTTAATTCTGGTAGTAAAGGACTTTACTTTGCTGGAGGTTCATAGATGCTTCGAGAGTGGCAGGATAGTAAGTGGGAAGTAAGAGGTAGTGTAATCGAAGGTTCGCCCGGTTCCCAGGGGAAATCGTATCAGAAATCTTTGCCAGACACCGCACCGTGCCATGCCGCTGCGCTTCAGCACGTAGATGGATCCCAGGACAGTAGAGATCGAACTTATGTATTCTCACTAACAGCAAAAGATCTGCTCGGATTTTCCCTTTTCGATATACTTTCTGCCCTTGCTCTTTTCCTCGGCTCTCCTTCTTTTCCTATCGCTCGTCACTCCTTTTATTCGTCGATCTCTTCGAGGTGAACCCTCCTGAAAATAAAGTAATAGAAATCCTGTCTTTTTTCTATTTACTTCTATTCCTAAGATAGAAAGAGACAAAGATTGTTTATCCAATTCTATATCTCGCCTATCCCTGCCTATATTCTTCTATCTCCGTATTAATCCACATCTACGCCGCCTATCTCTTTCAATTCCAACTTTCGGAAATATAAGAATTATGACAAATGCTAACTCGGAAAAATGAAAATTAGGAAAAATGGCAATTAGTATAAATAAAAATTACATTAAATTGCTAAATGGTAAAATGATTTTTGGTAAAATAACACGGAGAAAACTGGATATTAAACAGTAATATCTAGCTATTTAACTATGGGACGACTATCTAGATATTTAGATATAATACCTTGATATTAATATATTTGATGTTAGAATATTTGGATTATATATTTTAATATCTGGATATTAAGTTTTAATATCAAGGTATTATATCTAAATATCTAGATAGTCGTCCCATAGTTAAATAGCTAGATATTAAGGTTTAATGTCCAGTTTTCTCCGTGAAGTATTTGGGAAAATAATACTATAGCATTTCGGGAATATATTCATGAGCTAGCCTGCATCTCTTCGATCCTCTGCTTCTGTAACTTTTCATCCTACCGCACTCTTTTTCCTCCTCATCTAGAACTAGAAGAATCCTCAAGACATCTCTCGAGATCTCAAAACGCAATCTCGGATTAAGGTTCGCCTACGAGCCCCGGGCATGCGAGAAACGTTCGCACACGTCGTGTATAAATCATACCGACCGCGGAAACGAGCCGCAGCTTGCCACTGGAAAAGGAAAGACGCGCGAATTCCTAAACTTCCACAAGAAAATTGGTCGAAGAGAATATAGAGGATAGAGGATATAGAATCTGCGGGATAGAAGTGTGGGGATACAGCACAGAGAGAAAAATGGAGAGGGTTAAAAAGGGAGGTTGGAGGATGAAGGGTCAGACTGGAACAAGTCTGCATTATGATTGAGAGTACCTTCGGGATTCAAAATGGTACTGTCGGTTTGCTCAAATACGTGACTTCAACTTGTGTGAAAGTTAATGCAGGCAGGCGGCAATAAAATATTCTCGACGGATGGGAATTTTTCTACCAACGTGAAGTTAGCCCTCAAACGTATTACAGAGTGTTCATTAATATATTTCCAAAAATATGTATAATGTCATGTAGTTGTGAAAATTAAATAGTCCGAAGTTTATAGCCATATAGTATCTTTTTTTAGCGTATTACGTTTCTATAATGAGTAACTTAAGCATTGAAAAAAAAGCCTAGATGCGAAATTCGGCATCCTCAAAAAGTTATCTCTTTCTATCCATCATTGTATTATCCCCGTGTCGGCGATGTCTATATCTCTACCTATTCCTTAGTCTATCCCTGTTTTTGTAATATTGAAAGAGATAATCGTTGATGTGGATTGAGATAATAAATATAAAAAGAGATTGGTTGGGATAGACAAGAGATAGAAAGAGATAAAAAAGAGGATATTCAAAGAATTAGGCGTGGATGTGGATTGATACGGAAATAGAAAAATATAAACGGGTATATTAGGCGAGAGGTAGCTAAAAAACAGCTAATATTTTATCATAGCAAATTTTCCCTATGACAAAATTTGGTAGTATTTTTTGTATTGGTTAATGGGGGGGGTGTGTTAAGTTCACGCATTCACTGCACTTTTCAAAACTTTGAAAAAATTCTCTTAATGGTCGTTTGCTGGTAAACTTTGCTCGTATTTTAGTTGAAATTGGAACAGATATTGAATTTAAAAAAATATAGTAATAATAACCTACACCCCAAAGTGTCACTTTCTCATTTTATCTTCGTATTAATCGATTGGAATTCGTTTATTACTATTGGTGTTTGGTTACACGCTTTAAACATTTGATATGGTTTTACTTTCTTTTTTATTTTCGAAATTCTTTGTATCATGAATTGCAAAAATTCAATAACACTTTGTACTGCTTCGTTTATTAAAGTTTCCTATGAGTCACGAACTATACATTACCTGGAAGTATGTATGTTAGAAAAGCAATCTTGTGCAAAATTCCGATTATACTGTCGGAAAAGGGGAATTTTGGTAGGAAAACAAGTCCTTTGAACTTTTGCTCATGATTAATCAGTGCAAAGTTAAAGCAGCGTGTGATATCATTTTCCAAATAAACCATCTCTCGAATTCAATGCTCTCTGCTCAAGGATGATCGTTAGTGTAGTTACGATGCCTTCATCACGTCGTTGCTTTCGTGATTCCCCCGATTGCAGACACTATAAGCATTAAACAGATATTCGGGGAAACATAGAAACATACTGAGCATCAGTTCCTCAAATTCAGAACTGAGTTTCCTTCCAGAAATACTTATTCGAAAATACTTCAATGCTACATTTCATGAAATCAATTGCAAATTATCGAGACTCTCCCATACCAGAATAAACTAGATAGGTCATTGTCACAATGCTCAAGTTTTTTGATTGAAATAAGTTGGAATTTCAAAGTGATCGCAAAATTGTCATTGATCAGTATTAAAAAATGAAATAGGACTATTTCAGAGATACAAAAATGATATTGGGATCAAATAATAAGCGGCCAGGAATATAATGGTAAAAAATTTCAATTAAAACATAGGAACTAATAAATATAATCGTGCAATTAAATTTTTAATAAATAAAATCAAATTAATCATCATAAAAAGATTAACCTTAAAATATGTTGAGGAAACAATTCCATCATTCGTTGGAAATTTTACACATAAATTTTGTAGAAAATTTTTTATTTTTCAGAGTTCTTGTATAATTACTTTTTATTATGAATAATTAAAAAAAAATTTCTAACCTAGAACAAAAATGGCAATCAATAACAACTTTGATGTAAGAGTAAAATAAATAAAATAAATAATTTAAATATTACCAATTAAATAAATATTGCTTAAACAGTGCGGCAAATTTTTTTTGGCGGCCAAAAGAGAATATGCTGTAAAGGGATTAAGAGGCTATGTAAGCTATAAGCACGAAGTAGATATTTTCACCAGTTTCGAAACATACGGGAAGTAATTTTCACTTCTTTTGGTAGATAAAATATTGCCAGCATTAATATCATGCTTATGATATTACTGACTTCTAAAACAATTTTCCCTCGAAAACGAATACTTTTTACAATATTTAATCCATGAGAACAACGTCCTGGCGCGGCGTCTCGTTTATTATTCAAACGATGTCTTTCTAGCGTCACAACTTCCGCTCAAATCTTTCGCTTCCTCCATTTACATGCACTTGCCTTCGCTACTCGCCACGCGACACGACAAACAGGCTCGCAACCCTCTCACCAATTTCTACACTGAAATAGAAAGCTCCGGTATACCTAAGCAACGACGACACGTCGCGACCCGATGTTCCATGCGGAACCATGAGGGGTAACTTTAACGATTCGTTCGACCTCATATGTATCTATCCCACTCCTGTTTTACCATAGTTCTCTGTCATTATCGCTCGGGTTTGCGTAAATTTGAATTTCAAAGCATCCTCATCGTCGACAGAGCACCCAACTCACGCAAAAATCCTTCTCTGTGGATGAATAGACGCGTAGAAACATGATTTTTGCATTCAACGGCGAATATTTGTCTCTCATCACAATTTTTACATTCACATCAGAGAAGGTATTAGATTTATGTAAAATTTTACCTCTCCCCGTTTACATAAAATTTCGATGTTTTGAGACCCTCTGAATCCGAAAAACATATTTTTACGAATGTGTCCCGCTGTGTGTATCTGTAGCTTTAATGAGTCTGAAGTTTCTAACGTTAGCATATAACGAAAAGAAGTGCCTAAGGCAGTTTCAACCTCTCAGCGCATATAAAACTCATCTCTCACCCTTAAATAATTTAAAAATTTAATATAATCGATCCCTGGAACCGCCCTAATTCAAAAATACGCCAGGTTTTTGCTGATAATGTTTTCAATTGATAAATACGGCGTATTTTTTAATTGGAGCGATTTTATTGAATTTTAAAATTATTTATGGGTGATTGCGGTAAGTTATACATGCGCTGAGGGGTTGAAATTGCTTTAGACTGTTTTTAGGGCTTTAAAAAACTATAAAATAGTAGCTTTTGTACGTTTGAAAAAAGTTTATTTTTAGTTATATGTTAATGTTAGGAACTTTAGACTCTTGTAGATTTGTAGTTTATAAACATGATGATTATTATATTATTATTATTATTATTATTATTATTATTATTTAGATTACTATAAATTCCATTTCCAATTATATTTTTCCACATTCTCTGTCTCCACTTTTTTAATTCCTACAATTTCATTCAGGTTTTTCTTTTTCTACATTTTTCACTTAACTCGCAACAACTCTTACATATTCCTCCTTTTTTCTTGGAATTGTAGGAAGGCAAGTGAAAATGTGCTAGATGTAAAAAATAAAGATAAAAATAAGTGAATAAGGAAAGTGCACGAAAGTCAAGAAACTGAAATAATCAAATAGAAACTGAGGAAAATAACATACAATATCAAAGAGATTAGGCAATTATAGTTTATAACTTTCCTGTGGGTCTGGGCCTGTGTACAGAGTAGATGTAGAGAGGGTCTATATTAACAGCAGGGTCTATAATACCACCTTCTCTATTTTAAGGGATTTAATGAGATTTCATGGGATTTTCAGAAATTTTAAAGGATTGCACAAGATTACAGGGGATTTTAATTAATTTTAAGGAATTTGACGATATTTTGTAGAATTTAACGATACTTTATGAGATATTAAGTAATTTTTAAAAAATGAAAAAAAAAAAAAAAACAATTGAAAAAAGGATGAATATCCATGTTTGATACTGATACGTGACGATTCGCAGAGTAAATCCGTCATAGGTGGTACGTGATATCCACTAAACATAGTGTACTATCAGAGTAGAGAAATTTTTCAGTAATAGCTTAACGATGCGATACACTGACTGGGAAATTGGAACCAGAGAGACTGTTTAGAAATTTTATTGAGTAATCTTCGTTCGGATGTGTCATCATGATACGATGCAATATATATAAGTGGTTCGACTGGTCCAGCTAATTAGTCTTCAGCCAAGATCTCTTTTAGTGCGAATCGCTATAACTCATAAATCTAGCTGCATCAACCACAATTAGGTTAATAGCACAGGATTTGTTCCTTTAGTTGTATTTGGCCGTCTTTGGCGACCAAATACTGTTGCCTTTGCCTCGTCTTTATTAAGTTTTTACGTTTAGAGCGTGACTTCTATATTGCTTATTTGGGTGCTTAAAAAATGCCTAACAGTATTAAGAAATTTTTAAGAACCACGAAATAAATTATTGTTAAAATTTTACATAAATAACCATAGATTCTTGAAATTTATGGAAATTTTTGATATTTTGGGATATTTTTCCAATGCCATTCAACCCCCAAGTGTATATTTTCAAAAACACCCTCCGACAAAGTATATTTTACCAGGATTAAAAACTCAGATACACCAGATGTGTAGAGCCATTTTGAAACGGAAAAAAGCGGATCGTGACCATTTAGGAAATGTTACGAATTTTTTTGTAAAAAGTGATTATTTCATGAGTTATTTTATTTATTTTAAGAGTTAATTCATTCACATTCGCATTTAAAGTAATTTATTCTCTCGTTGATTAAATTTTAAATTACAATTAAATTAAATTGCATTCCAGTAAACTACATTTAATTTACTTACATTTAATTTAGTCATAAATTTAATTTATAAAATGCCACAATATAAATTCAAATTGTTTTTTCCTTTTAGCAAATAATGACGATGTCTATGTAAATGCTTCCACGGAAAACGAAATGTTCTTGGATCAAGTAAATTGTACTTGGTTCAAGTCAAGGGTGGGTACGAATGGGGACAATAGAATAATGTACTTGATGCAAGAAAATATTTATTTGGTACCGTATGTTTGGAACAAGTTCATATTTTCTTCTTAATTTAAGAATATATAGTATTGTGACAATACAATTGTGTCCACGTAGAAAAAAAATCTGTAGAATCTATAAAAAAACAATTATTAATTAAGAAAATGGTTCATTTGCAAATATATTATGGATATACTTATGCAATATACTTGATCCAAGCAATTTCACTGAATTAATTATTTTCTTGTTTCAAGAAAATCGGTGTCTTGTACTTAGAAAAGAATAACTTCTCTCAAGTAAAATCGACAAGTAAATTCGTCGACTTGATTCAATGCACTTTTCTTTTACGTGTGTGCATTGAGTAAAATGGTGAAACTTCTATTTTCGTTTTTCAATTCTTCAAAATTTACAAAATTTATAATTGAGCTATTGCCCGTTACTTGGTTAAATAAGTAAATTAATCAAATCTTCGAAATCTCTTAACATTTTTAAAATGCGTTAAAATATATTGAAATCATCAAAAATTTTGAGATCTATTGAAATCTCTTGAAGCATTTTGAAATAGATTAAAATATTTTGGATTTCCTTGATTTATATTAAAATTATCTAAAAATTAGTCCGCACTCTTTCACATTTCACAATTTTATAATTTATGGAAATGGAGCCACTCGCTAAAATTGAAATTGCAAATCAATATCATTCGCGACTTTAACGAGAATTTCAAGATTTTTTCACTTTTAATCATATAAGTAGTATAAAATTCTTCTTTCTCTAGTTACGACAGAATAAAATCTTCTATAATTCCTAAAGGCAAGAATATCTTGCTGATCGCTCAATTAGATAGGCTGTAGTAATTCCGCTTGGCCACTTCCTCATTTCTGATCTCGATCCCTATACCGCACCGGTGGTTCGTGCATGAGAAAAGTTTTTCAACTTTTGTGCTGACGAGGCTCGTGAAGTCTGAATTTCGAGACGACAGAAACACGAAAGCACGTCGACGTACTCATCTTCTTGGATTACCCTCAACCGAATTAAACTCCCGTTTCTCCAGTTCGAATTCCAATTTCTTGTAATTCGCACCCTCCTCCAAATTCGTTGACAGGGGCACACGTCTGATCGAAATATATTGTATAGTAAAGTCGACTGGCAGTTGTGACGGTAACAGTTTCCACTTATACATTTGACGTACGAATCGGCGAACCGAACATATAACTCTCGTAAGTACACTGAAGTCTCGGTTTAATCGGTCTCAATTTAATAGGCGCAGGTCGAGTTTAGCATGATTTATGGTCCCTAGGGCCGACCTGTGCAGTGCCGTAACTATCGTTATGGCAAATGTGGTAATACCGACAGAAACATAACTTGGTCTTGCTTCTATTAGTGTATTAGTGGACAATGGCAGTTATCGCTTCAGATCATTTTGAAAGTTTTAAAATAAAAAAGATGTATGTTGGACGCATTTTGGAACGATTTCACTCAAAATGGAACGGACACGTACTCCCGATTGATACAGAACTTTCTACCTGCGCTTGAGATTTTATGAATTTCCATTTTGCCGGAGCTCTCTCGAGCGGTCAGCTAAACCGAGACTTCAATGTAATTATATGTGCACTATGGAGAGACTAGATGTCATCCTCTGGACTATACCCTCTCCTGGCCTACATCCCCCTCCCAGTTTCCCCATCTTTCAGTTTTCCCCACTCCCGTTTTTCCACACTCCTATTTTTGCCCATTCCCAGTAGTTTTCCCTACTCCCAGATTCCTCCACTTATATTCTCCCCCACTCACAGTTACCCTACTCGCAATTTCTCTCACACCTTGCTCTTAGTTTCCCTCACTCCTAGTTCTAACATGTCCCAGTTTCTCTCACTCCTAGTTTCACCCACTATTGATCTCAAGGTGAGAGATAATTCAGTAATTAATGAAATAAAAACACGTGTTACTGTCCTCGGGGTATCCTTAAGACGTCTAATGTCAGTACGAAAAATGCCCAAAGAACGTCATATGTCTTTAATATGTTTTTAGAACGTCTTTAGTACATTAGACGTCTTA